>JACEEZ010008958.1:0-35186 GCA_016584305.1 Chionoecetes opilio
TCTCGCTCTCTCCTCTCTCTCTCTCTCTCCCCTCTCTCGACCTCTAGAGATATACGTATATCGATTCAAAATATGACAGTTTACTGACTGCTATGCCAAACATAGCCATAGCAGTATAATAGTTGCAGTAGCAGTAGTGGTGGTAGTATGCTGACTTTAGCAGATAGGTGTTAAGTGAATAGTAATTGTAATTATAGTTTTAAGTCTCCGCAATTACACGAAGACAAGTTTAACAGCTTAACAGAGGGTGCGCACAGCAGATAGGGAGGAGGGAAGAGATGTGAGGACGGAAGGAGGGACGGAAGGAGGGAAGGACGGGAAGGTATGTGCGGTTTTGATTTGTTGTTTTTTAGGGAGAAAGGAAAGGAAAAAGAGTGACGGCGAGGGAAGGAGGAAGGGAGACAGAAGAACCACCAGGTAGGAGGAAACAGGTGTGTAAGAAGCAGGTAGGGAAGGGAGAGAGGAGGGGAAGGAAGGGAGGGAGACAAAAAAGAGTAGAGGAAGAGGAAAGGAGAGAAAGGGTTACTGAAATTTAAGAGGAATGGGAGGGAGAAAAAAGGCTGACATGACAGAGAGAGAGAGAGAGAGAGAGAGAGAGATGAGAGAGTGAGAAGGAGAGAGAGAGATCGAAGAGAGAGAGGAGAGAGAGAGAGAAGAGAGAGATGATGAGAGATTGATGGAGAGAGAGAGGAGAGATGAGAAGGACGATTGATTATGATGAGAGGAGAGAGACGAGATGAGAGAGAGAGAGAGAGGAGCAGAGAGAGAATGATAGGAGAGAATGGCGGAGAATAGACGAGAGGAAGAGTATACTACTGACGACCCATTTTTGTTTGACGAAGAGAGAGAAATGAGAGAAGAAGAGAGAGAGAGAGAGAGAGAGAGAGAAGAAAGAGGAGAGATGAGAGACGAGAGAGATGTTAGATTTGAGACGAGAGAGAGAGAGGAGAGACTGATGAGATCGAGAGCTGAGATGAGAGACGAGAGAGAGAAGAGAGTGTATCACAGAGAGATGAGAGAGAGAGGAGACAGACGAGAGAGAGATGGCCCGTCGGGCTATTAACAAAATCCCTAGGGAAGGAGGAGGCATGCATGTACAGACTTTGAGAATATGAAACGCTAATATATTGGAAAAATACGAAAAGGAAATTGGGAAGGAGAGGATCGAGGCATGTGTGTTCGCGATTTAGTGGAGTGACTGTCGATGGCGGCCATTTTGGAAAATTCCATGGCGGCCATAACCGTACCCAGATTCAGACATGTCACAACAAGTTTGAACTACACTCTCTATGCCTAGACACTTGTAAAAAAAAACCAGTTGGACAATCTAACATCTGCAATCGAGCAGGGGTCTGCCCTCTATTGATTTTGCAAGCTCACAATATTTCAGCCATCCAGACTATTACCCACAGTATGATTAAACATTCAGGTAAACACGAGATAAGCCGAGGAGAAGTGGATGCTATTTGTTACTTTCAACCAGTAGATTGAGTACGAAGTAGAGAGTATGTATCTTTTTACCTATGTATTCTATATGTGTATTAATGCTTTTACTGTCTTCTTTTATCGTACTGCTCGCGCAACCCAACAACCCTTGCATTTAGCCTTCGAAAAAAAAATATCATATTTCTTATCTTAATATTAGCTGTAGTTTAGGTAGTGTAATTGGTGTTTAGCTCCATAATATGCAGCATGTATTCAAGAACACGAATGGTAGTCATCTTTTATAAATATCATTACTGGTAGTTGTAATATATCGGGTAGGAGTACAACATTTACACACTGCGCACTGGTAACAAACCTAAAAAAGTCCGCTCTATCCTATCTGTGTGATCGTCAGTCATGACTTATTTTTTACCCTATGAGTTAGAATGGCGTGTCTGCTTGGTGTTGAACAATCACTTCCTGATACTCCACTGGATTTACAAACCAAAAATAGGCTTATCTTGTGTCAGAGGTGAGTAAAGCCAAGAAATAATGAATATTTTCTGAGGGCAACGACAAAGGGGTTGGGTTTGAGGCGAGCAAGTACCCACCACCATGCCACCCAGCCCGACAGTCTATCAGCAATCAGCGACGTCTTACAAACTCGGCTAGGCATCGAGCAGCTCCCAGCCCAGGAATCCAGCTAATGTGAATTAGACTTATAGTTTAAGCGCGGTCACATGAGCACTTTTGCGTCAATATTAGGCTGCAATTATTCAGCAAAGGCAACACCTTGTCGTGTTTTGGATCTCACACGGAATTTTCAGAGGTAGGCACTAATTTGACATGGCAATTTTGGCTTCTCAAGATGTATCTGAAGAAGCATCTTTGGAAAAATAGGGAGGAAATAGGAGAAAATATTGGTTCACCAAAGAGGGTGTGAATGATTGAAAATGGATTACTTGTGTATGGCAAGTGCGTCAGACGTTAAAGAGGTCAACAAGGTCCACCATCAAAGTGATCAATTATCACAAATCAAAAGTGATATTAAATTTCAGGTCCTGAGAAAAACATCAGTCCAGCGAGATGCGCAATGGACGACGAGTTGTAGAAAAGTGATGTGCGAATCTAAGTAGTAGGTATACCATAAGGGTTAGGTCGAGGGGGGGGACGGCTAGCATGCCCCCCGTTAGGTTAGAGTTAGGTTAGGCTAGGTTAGGTTAGGCACAGCATGCGGGGGCTCGAATGAGGGGTGCTAGGTTAGGTCTGTAGAGTGTCATCTTTAGAATAAAGCTCAAACTCCTTATCTTCTTCTTATAGCCAACAAGCTTGGGACATGGTGGAAAACCGAGGGGTTTTGGGTGGGGGAGCACACACCTAAAGGAAATATGGCAACCCAAACACAAAAAACAATCGGTAAAATAGGAGATGTCACTGTTCATGGACTTTATCGGGGAAATAAAATTTTTTCCCTTATTTTTACAATTTGTTTTTTGTTTGCTCACCCACAAAGGAGCACACTCATAAGGGAAATATGGCTCCCCACAAAAAATCCATAAAAATAGGGAAAATTTCCTAGTACATAGACTACAATCGGGGAAATATTTCCCGATACGTTCATGAACTAGGGAAATTATCCTAGTTTAGGGATTTTCAGTTGTTGGGGGCCATATTCCCTTATGTGTGTGCTCCCCACCCAAAAACCCGGTTTCCCACCTGTCCCCACAAGCTTGTTGGCTATAAGAAGAAGCTGATAGAGGTTTGGAGCCTTTGTTATTAAGATTTACCTAAGTAAGCGGGCTTACACGCATCCCAGACCTAAACTAACCAGATAACCTGGGCAGTTGATTACATAACCTTAGCTCATGGGCAGTGTAGGTTTCGCTCACCCAGAGACCTTCTTGTTATTTTTTATTCTGCCGGCGTTAAATGTGCATGCAGTTTAACCTATACTCTCCTGGCCATAGACCACTGTATACCTGGACTGTTCAGGCGACAATGTTTTGAATTGCGGGGCTGATAGGGGTACCAAGGGGCGCCCGTACAAAAGAGATATAGTGCTCTATATGACTAATCATTATTAGAACTGTTTATCAGTATAATGGTATACTGTAATCTTCGTAAATGTTTGTGCTGGCTGGCTGCGCTCTCTCTCTCTCTCTCTTATCTCTCTCTCTCTCTCTCTCTCTCTCTCTCTCTCTCCCTCGATCCTCTCTCTCTCAAAACTCCCTGTCACAACGCAAACTCGCCATTAATACTATCTACACCACCTATTCTTTTCAAACACAAACAACTACTAAATGCCCTTGCTTCAAAACCTCCCCCTCCTTCCTTAGCCCTCCCAGTAATCAGCTGATAACGGTCAAGCACTCATGTGTCACTCACATTAACCCCCCCACCACCCACCCCTCCCCAACCACACCCACCCCACCCCACTCCACCCCCACCCACCCACCCCCACCCACCCACCACCACATATATATATATATATATATATATTATATATATTATATATTATATCTATATATATAATAATACGTCCAAATAAGTAACAGTAAAAACATATATACAAGGGCTTAGCAGGACTCCCGGGGGCCTAATATACAACATTTTCCTTCCCATGCATTGCCATGCCTCGCCATCTCACATAACGGGCCATAATTTAATACCCTTGCCTAAAATGTATCCCTGGAATCACCGTATCTATAAGGCCAGCAATAACCTTTCTGCTGCGTGAAATTACCCATCAAATTGAAGCTTTCAATAATGGTAATGCAAAATAAACAATAATATTATTATGGTGATTACTGATGAGAGCAATCAGATCATTAGACAACAATAACAACAAAAAATGTTAAACGACGACTGCTTACATCAATAACGCACTAGGATATAAAGGAAGAGGGAGAGAGGAGAGAGGGAGGAGGGAATAGAGAAGAACGAAGGAAGAAGGGAAGAAATAATCAATGAATCGAAATAAATATTGAAGAAACAGGAGGATATCGAAAAATTAAAATAAGGGAGAAAAGAGATGGATTGAAAATAATAGGATGATAAAGAAGAAGCATTCTGGATAACAATAGTGAACATTTAAGAAAGAGAGAATAAACACAAGACGAAGACGAAGAAGCAGAAAAAAATATAAATGAGAATGAAGAGGAAGAAGACGTACAAAAATAGTAGAGATGAAATAGAAAGAAGAAAAAAAGATAACGAAGAAGGGTAGAATGAGTATATAATGTAAATGACGATGATGACAAAAATGATGAAAACAAGATGAAAACAATATGAAGACCAGGCAAAGAATAATAATAATATCTAGATAATAAGGACAAGTCGCTCCCGTAGCAGGCAGAGATAGGGAGGGGAAACAAGGATCAAGGCTACAAGGAATGTCTACAGGCAATGGACTCTAACAACAACACCCCCCAAGCACTCCAGCGATGCAAAACACATAGAGAGCAACACTATATACCTTGGTCATACTTAATCACCTGTGTAATATCTCAGGTAAGAACAATGACATCCTTCCTCGTCTAGTTAATATGCAGGGAAGTCCATGAAAGAGATGGACACAGAAAAAAGTATGAATTTAATAAGCTTCGAGATGTGAGAATAGTAATATTATAATAGATATGTGTGTGTGTGTCGGTTTGTCTGTGTCTGTCTGTATGTACTTGTGCGTGTGTGTCTGTCGGTTGTCGTGTCTGCACTGTATTTACTGTGGTGGTGATCTGTTGTCTGTCTGTGTCTGCTGTATTTACTTGTGTTTGTCTGTCTGTGTCTGCCCATTGATTTACTTGTGGTGTGTGGGTTCTGTGTCTGTTTGTATTACTTGTGTTTGTCTGTCTATGTCTGCCTGTATTACTTGGTGTTTGTCTGTCTGTGTACTGCCCTGTATTTACTTGTGTTTGTCTGTCTGTGTCTGCCTGTATTGACTTGTGTTTGTCTGTCTGGGTCTGCCTGTATTACTTGTGTTTGCTGTCTGTGTCTGCCGTAATTACTTGGTTGTCGTCGTGGCTGTTCGTGTAGTTACTTGTGTTTGTCTGTCGTGTCTTGGCCTGTATTATACTTGTGCTGTTGTCTGTCGTGTGTCTGCCTGTATTTACTTGTGTTTGTCTGTCTGTGTCTGTTTGTATTGTACTTGTGTTGTCTGTCTGTTTTAGGCCTGATTTTACTTGTGTTTGTCTGTCCTGTGTCTGTCCTGATTTATTGTGTGTTGTCTGTTGTAGTCTGTTTGTATTTACTTGTGTTGTTCTGTCTGTGTCTGCCTGTATTTACTTGTTTGTCTGTTAGTGTGGTCTGCCTCGTTATTTACTCTGTGTGGTCTGTCTGGGTAGGCTGTATGTTACTTGTGTGTGTCTGTCTGTGTCGCCTGTATTTACTTGTGTGTGTCTGTCTGTGTGTCTGCCCATGATTTACTTGTGTGGTTTTTGTTGTTTTCCTTGTCTGTGTCTGCCTGTATTACTTGTGTTGTCTGTCTGGTCTGCCTGTTATTTACTTGTGTTGTCTGTCTGTGTCTGCCTCATACCTGATTCTACTTGTGTTTGTCTGTCTTGGACATGTTTGTATTTACTTGTGTTTTGTCTGTTGTGTCTGCCGTATTTACTGTGTTTGTCTGTCTGTGTCTGCCTGTGTTTACTTGTCGTTTGTCTGTCTGTGTCTGCCTGTATTACTTGTGTCTGTCTGTCGTGTTAGCCTGTATTTACGTTGTGTTTGTCTGTCTGTCTGCCTGTATTTACTTGTGTGTGTCTGTCTGGGTCGCCGTATTTACTTGGGTGTGTCTGTCTGTGTTTCCGCCCTGTATGTACTTGTGTGTGTCTGTCTGTGTCTGCCTGTATTTACTTGTGTTTGTCTGTCTGTTTCTGCCTGATTTACTGTGTATGCTGTCTGTTTCTGCCTGTATTTACTTGGTTGGTGTCTGTCTGGTCTTTGTTTGCCTGTATTACTTGTGTTTGGCTGTCTGTGTCTGCCTGATTTACTTGGTTTTGTCTGTCTGTGTCTGCCCTGTATTTACTTGTGTTTGTACTGTCTGTGTCGGCCTGTTATTTACTTGTGTTGTCTGTCTCGTGTTTTTTCTGCCTGTGATTTACTTGGGTTTTGTCCTGTCTGTGTCTGCCTGTATTTACTTGTGTTTGTCTGTCTGTGTCTGCCCCGTATTTACTTGTGTGGTGTCTTGTCTGTGTCTGCCTGTATTTACTTGTGTGTATCTGTCTGTGTCTGCCTGATTTACTTGTGTGTGTCTGTCTGTGTTGCCTGTATTTACTTGTGTTTGTCTCGTCTGTGTTGCCTGTATTACTTGTGTTTGTCCTGTCTGGTCCCGCCTGCATTTACTGGTGTTTGGTCTGTCTGTGTCTGCCTGTATTTACTTGTGTGTGTCTGTCTGTGTCTGCAGTATTTACTTAGTGTTTGTCTGTCTGTGTCTCCTGTATCTTGTGTCGTGTATGTCTGTGTCTGTCTGTATTTACTTGTGTTGTCTGTCTGGTCTGCCTGTATTTACTTGTGTTTGTCTGTTCTGGTCTGCTCTGTATTTACTTGTGTGTGTTGTCTGTGTCTGCCTGTATTACTTGTGTTTGTCTGTCTGATAGTCTGCCTGTATTACTTGTTCGTTTTGTCTGTCTGTGTCTGCCTGTATTTCCTTGTGTTTGTCTGTCTGTGTCTGCCTGTATGTACTTTGTGTGTGTCTGTCTGTGTCTGCCTGTATTCAATTGTGTGTGTCTGTCTGTGCTGGTTTGCCCTGTATTACTTGTGTTGTCGTCTGTGGTCTGCCTGTATTACTGTGTGTGCTGTACTGTGTCTCTGCCTGTATATTTGTGGTTGTCTGTCTGTGTACTGCACTGTCATTTACTGTGTGTTGTCTGTTTCTGTGTCTGCCTATATTTACTGTGTTGGTTTGTCTGTGTCTGCCTGTAGGTTACTTGTGTTGTCTGTCTGTGTCTGCCTTGTATTTAGATTTGTTGTGTCTGTCTAGTGTCTGCCTGTTTTATTACTTGTGTTGTTGTCGTGTCTGCCTGTATTACTTCGTGTTTGTCTGTCTGTGTGCCTGTATTTACTTGGGTGTTGTCTGTTGTGTCTGCCTGTATTTACTTGTGTTTGTCTCTGTCTGTTCTGCCTGTATTTTACTTGTGTTTTGTCTGTCTGGTCTGCCTGTATTTTACTGGGTGTGTCTGTCTGTGTCTGCCCTGGTTATTACTGTGTGTGTCTGTCTGTTGTCTGCCCTGTATGGTACTTGTGTTTGTCTGTCTGTGTCTCGCCTGTATTATTGTGTTGTCTGCGGTCTGTTGTCTGCCTGTATTACTTGTGTTTGTCTGTCTGTGTCTGCCTGATTTACTGTGTGTTTGTCTGCTCTGTGTCTGCCTGGATTTACTTGTGTTTGCTGTCGTGTCTGCCTGTATTTACTTGTGTGTGTCTGTCTGTGTCTGGCCTGTATTACTTGTGGTGTCTGTCTGTGTCGGCCTCATATTTACTTGTGCTTTGTCTGTCTGTGTCTGCCAGATATCACACTTGTGTTTGTCTGTCTGTGTCTGCCTGTATTTACTTGTGTTTGTCTGTCTGTGTCTGCCTTGATTTTACTTTGTTTGTCTGTCGTGTCTGCCTGTATTTACTGTGTTGTCTGTCTGTGTCTGCCTGTATTTACTTTTGTTTGTCTGTCATGGTCTGCTGTATTTACTTGTGTGTGTCTGCACCTGGTCTGCCTTGTATTTAACTTGTGTTGTCTGTCTTGTTGCCTGTATTTACTTGTGTTTGTTAACGGTCTGTTGTCGGCCTGTATTTACTGTGTTATGGTTATGTCTGTGTCTGCTGTATTATACTTGTGTTTGTCTGTCTGTGTCTGCGCGCGTATTTACTAGTGTTTGTCTGTCTGTGCTCTGCCTTATTACTTGTGTGGTCTGTCTGTGTCTGCCTGTATTTACTCATTGTGTTTGTCTGTCCCCCCCCCCCCTGTGTCTGCTGTATTTACTTGTGTGTGTCTAATCTGTCGGTGCTGCCATGTATTATTGTGGTGTCTGTCTGTGTCTGCCTGTATTTACTTGTGTTGGTCTCGTCTGTGTTCTGCCTGTATTTACTTGTGTTTGTCTGTCTGTGTTCTGCTGTATTTACTTGTCGTTGTCTGTCTGTGTCTGCCGTATTTACTGTGTTTGTCTGTCTGTGTCTGCCTGTATTTACTTGTGTTTGTCTGTTGTGTCTGCCTTCGTATTTACTTGTGGTTTTGTCGTCTTGTGCTGACTGTATTTATCTGTGTGCTAGTCTGTCGGTATTTACTTGGTGTGTCTGTCTGTGTTCTGCCGTATTTTACTTGTGTTTGTCTGTCTGTGTCTGCCCTGTATTACTTGTGTTGTCTCTGTGTCTGCCTGAATATTTACTTGTGTTTGCACTGTCTGTGTCATGCCTGTATTGATCTTGTTGTTGTCTGGTCTTGTGTCTGACTGTATTTACTTGTGTTTGTCTTCTTGTGTCTGTATCTTGTATTATAGTTGTGTGGTGTCTGTGGCTGTGTCTGCCTGTATTACTTGTGTTTGTCTGTCTGTGTTGCCTGTATTTACTTGTGGTGTCTGTCTGGTCTGCCTGTATTTTATCTTGTGTTTGTCTGTCTGTGTCTGCCTGTATTTAACTTTGTTTGTCTGTTCTGTGTGTCTGCACTGATATTTACTTATGTTTGTCTGTACGTGTCTGCTGTATTTATATGTTTTAGTTTGTCTGTGTCTGTGTCTGCCGTATTTACTGTGTTTGTTCTGTCTGTTGTCGGCCGTATTCTTACTTGTGTGTGTCTGTCTGTGTATGATCTGTATTACTTGTGTTTGTGTCTGTCTGTGTCTGCTCTGTATTTATATATGTGTTGTCTGGATCTGTGTCTGCCTGGTATTTACTTGTGTTTGTGTCTGTCTTGCTGTCTGGCCTTTGTATTATATTTGTGTGTGTACTGTCAGGGTGTCATGCCTGTATTTACTTGTGGGTTTGTCATGTCATTTGTCTGCACTGTATATACTTGTGTTTGTCTGTCTGTGTCTGCGCTCTGTACACACGAGTTGTGCTGATGTCTGTCTGTGTCTGCCTTTTAAAAATATCTACTTTCATATGTGTTGTCTGTCTGTGTTGGCCTCTGCATTACTTGTGTTTGTCTGTCTGTGTATGCCTGTATTACTTGTGTGTGTCACTGTCTGTGTTGCCGTATTACTTGTGTTGTGTCTGTCTGTGTCTGCCTGTATTACTTTTGTGTTTGTCTGTCTGTGCTCTGCCGGTATTTACTTGTGTTTGTCTGTCTGGGTCTTGCCTGTATTTTATTGGAGGAGTCTAGTCTGTGTCAGTGCTGTATTTACTTGTGTTGTCTGTCGGTCTGTGGATTGTGTCTGTCATTGTCGAATTAGAATGAAAGTGTCTAAAAACTGAAATTCTCTCTCTTATTCTCCTCCATCTCTCCTCTAGTTCTCTCTCTCTCTCTCTCTCTCTACTCATCTCTCTCTCTCTCTCAGTCTCCCATCTCACTCTCTCTCTCTCTCAGCACATCACAGGCTTAAGTACTAGGATACACGGTAACTTCCTTTCAAACCGCCCTGTAGGATCATTGAACTTTTCGACAATGATTTCTCGGGGAATGTGGAAATGGTGGTGAATAGTGGACGTGTGAATACCTGCCAGGGTTCTGTGCAGAGATGGTGAAATCTGTTCCTGACATCATTATAGCTGAATGCTGCCTTGGTTTGGAGCTTTGATGATCATCAGTCCATTGAGTCAAGTTGGGGAGCTGAGCTGTCTTCCTCGCTGATATGCAGCGAGTTGCCACAGTCACAACTCGCCACCAGGATGGACCACATTCAGACGAGGCTAACGTCCATGAGTCACGACTAGGCGACATCCATTCAGCTGTTTTGGCATTAGAGAGCGTGCAGATTGATCACTTACTAAGACGTTGAGCTTGTCAAAAACAGGCAACTGCCTACAGGCAGTTGTGGAGCACGCAAATAACATAAAATACTATAAATTGAGTATATATGATGTTTCGACTCAAGAACTGAAAAGGGCAGTATACAAATTAAATTAGGACCATAAAAAAATCCCCTGCGCTCGTGGTGAGGTATTTGGTGGTGATGCCGAGTGTGTGAAACGGCGCATCTCACCGTAGACACACTTCGCCTACCCACACCGGCGGGTAGCTGCCACCAACCACCACGCGCACGGTCCTCCGCATCAGGACTGAAGGGTATAACGGCTCCCTTTTCGTACTAAAAAACCTAAGCCCTTGGTCATCCGAGCCGATGAGGGGTAGGCGTTACTCGGGTGTAGCCGGGGTTTGTGACCGCCTCCCGGGGGCCGTGGCTTCCCCCAAATGGAAGGAAGACCAGCTACGATAGAGAGATTATCAAGCGGAAAAAGATCACCCATAGCAACATGTACCGCCACTGCAATTATCTCGTAATGTAAGGCCCACGACGCTCCCGGGGTGTAGAAATACAGGGAGTTAGTTAAGACTAACACAACACGGGTCATTTACACTCTCTCGGAATTGTCTGCCCCTGAGGTAACACAGAGCGCTTTACGTGGAGATTTGTCACAAAAGATAACAACAAACATAAGTCAATGAAATACCTGAATGACCCAGGCGGGGGGGGGGCCATATGATATGTAAACAAGCCGCAAAAGTAGCTAGGAGGGCTCATGGGATTACAGAACAGACACACATGGTTCTGCACAGTATTGTTGTCTCCCAGTTTTGCCCCGTATTTGGAGCAGATTTTTTCATCCTAAAAATCGGTCGCAATTACCATGAATGATTTGTGATCCATATACAAATAATACACAGTAAATAGATGTGTTCCCGTGTTGGAATAGGTATAATTGACACAAAAACATCACTATACAAGTATGGCCATTACAACCTACAAACAAAGTTTTAAAACAAGATTCCACGATGGCGGCCATTTTGGAAACTGTCATGGCGACCCCCTATAATACAACCAGATTTCAGGAATGTCCAACAGTTGAACTACCTTCTCTATGCCTAGACACTTAAAAAAAACAGTTGTGGACAATTCTAACATGCAAATCAGCAGGGTCGCCTTGATTTGCAAGCTATATATTTGCAGCCTCCAGACTATTACCACAGATGATACATTCAGGTAACACGCCGATAGCCGAGGGAGAAGTGGAGGTATTTGTCGTACTTTTCAACCAGTAATTGAGTTACGAATGTAGAAAGTATTTTCCTATGTTTTTAGTATGCGTATATAATATTCTTACTGTCTTCTTTATAGGACATGGCATATTGGACCCATTTACGTCTACTTGGATTTGGTAATGATAGATTGAAATCTTCATAAGAATTCATTATAGTAGCAAGTGAGACTGTCATTTTTTTTTAAAAACTCTTAAACAAAAATTTAAATTCCGGGCCCTTTTTTTGGTTTGTTAATGGATGCAAAGGTTGCGACCAAGAAAAAGACAACAAAAGATTGTTAGTGGGAAACAAAGGACCGCACGTCCGGGGCGTGCCGTACGGAGGTGTTCGCTGCCCAAACGGCAAAAGGGATGGCCGTAGAGGGATGACCGTTCGATGTAGAGGTCAGAGTCCTGGAAAAACGGGTCAACAGAGCCAAAGCCCCTTCAAAGTGAAATCCCGAGGTAGGTCCCTTAGGTAGGGGCCCGCAAAAAGGGACTTGAGGACTTTTCAAAACCCCACGGCAACTCCCGGGAAACCCATAAGGTCCCCGAGGACGGTCCCGAGGTAGTAGCCGTTTGTCCGTTGTTCCCTCCACTACTACCCCCAAAAGGGAAAGGGGTTCCGCATCGTTTTAAATATGGAATTATTAAATACATCTTAAGTATAAGTAATTTTTTGTTATCTACGACCCAACCAATAAGGTTACAATATTTCCCTTATGTGTGTGCCCCCCCCCCACCCAAAAACCCCGGTTTCCCACCATGCCCCCAAGCTTGTTGGCTATAAAAAAAGGATAGAGGGGGGGCCCCTTTGTTCTTAAGATTTACCTAACTGCGGGGTACACCACCCAGACCTAAATTTTAACCTAGAAACCTGGGGCTTTGTTTTACATAACCTTAGCTACTGAGGCAGGGGGTTCCTCACCCCAGACCTTCTTGTTTTTTTTTTCCTGCCGGCGGAAAAATGTGCATTTCAACCTAACCTCCCTGGCCATTAGCCCACTGTATACCGGACTGTTCCGGGGGGGACAATGTTTTGAATTGCGGGGCTGCATAGGGGCCCGGGGGCCCCGAAAAAGAGTATAGGGGGCTCATGGACTATATATGATGGTTTATAGTATATATGGTTATACTGTAATCTTCGTAAATGTTTGTGCGGGCTGGCTGGCTTCTCCCCTCTCTCTCTCTCCTCTCTCTCCTTCTCTCCTCTTCTTCCCTCTCTCTTCCCCTTTTTCTTTCCCCTCTTTTCTCTCTCTCTCCTCTTCTCTCTCCCCCAAAACTTCCCTGTCACAACGCCAAACTCTTTTCCTTTAATCCTATCTACACCACCTATTTTTTTTAAAACCCCAAAAAAACTACTAAATGCCTTTGCCTTCAACCTCCCCCCCCCCTTCCTTTAGCCCCCCAAAATCAGTGTTTTAAAACGGTCAAAGCACTCATTTACCCCTTAACCCCCCCACCCCCAACCCCCTCCCCCCCCCCCACCCACCCCACCCCCCCCCACCACCCCCATAATATATATAATATAATATATAATATAATATAATTTATATTATATATTATTATAATATAATACGTCAAAAAAGTAACAGTAAAACATAATAAAAGGGGGCTTAGCAGGACCCGGGGGCTTAATACCCATTTCCCTTTCCCAGCATTGCCATGCCTCGCCCTCTCACATAAACGGGCCATAATTTAAATACCTGCCATAAATGTATCCCGGAATCACCTATCTATAATGGCGCAAAAACCTTTTCCTGCTCCCGGGGAAATTACCATCAATTGAAAGCTTCAAAAAAAAAATGCAAAATAACAAAAATATTTTTTAAATGGGATACTGAGAAGCAATACAGATCATTAAAAAACTAACAACAAAAAGGTTTTTAAAACGACGACTGCTACTCAAAACGATAGAAAAGGGAGGAAGGGAGAGAGGGGGAGGTGGAGAAAAAAAAGGAGAAGGGGGAAAGAAAAAAATAATGATGAAAAAAATGAAAAACAAGGATACGAAAAAAAAAAAAAGGGAAAAGAGAGGATGAAAAATAGGATGAAAAAAGAAGAAGAAGAGGAAACAAAAGAATTTAAGAAAAAAAATAAATAGAAAACAAAGAAAAAGAAGCAAAAAAAAAATATAAATGAAATAGAAGAGGAAGAAGAAGACAAAAATAGTAGAAAAAAGAAAAAAAAAAAAGATCCGAAGAAGGAAAAGAATGGATAAAAATGTAAATGACGATGATGACAAAATGATGAAAAAAATGATAAAAAACCAAAATGAAGACCAAGGCAAAAAATAAAATATAATAATTAAAAAGGACAAGTCCCCCCCCGTAGCGGGCAGGAAGGGGGGGAACAAGGACCGGCTACAAAAAGGGCTACAGGAAGGACTTAACCCAACACAAGCCCCATGATGCAAACACAAAGAGAAACTAATATCCCTTGTCTTACTTTAAACACCGTGTTTTAATATTCGGTAAAAAAACAAGACATCCTCCTCGTCTATTTAAAAGGCGGGAAAATCAGAAAGAGATGGCACAGAAAAAAAGGTTAAAAAAATTTCATAAGTTTGAGACGAAAGTAAATTAAAATGATTTTGTTGTGTGTCGTCGTCTTTCTGTCTGTATTTACTTTTGCGGGGTTTTCTGTCTGTCTGTCTGTGTTGCCGATTTTCTTGTGTTTTTCTGTCTGTGTCTTTTGTATTTATTGGTTTGTTGCTGTGTTGCCTTATTTTTCTTGTGTTTTTCTGCTGTGTCGTTTTTATTTCTTGGTGTGTTTCTGGGGTTTCCTTTTTTACTTGTGTTTTTCTGTCTTGCTGCCGTATTTACTTGTGGTGTCGTCTGTGTCTGCCCCGTATTTATTGTGTTTGCTGTCTGTGTCTGCCGTATTTACTTGGTTTTTTTCTGTCTGTGTCTGTTTTTTTTTACTTGTTTTGTCTTCTGTGTCTGCCCGTATTTACTTGTGTGTTGTCTGGTTGCCTGTTTTACTTGTGTTTGTTTTTCTGTGTTTGCCCGTAATTTTGTGTCGCCTGTATTTTCTTGTTTTGTTGCTGTCTGCCCCTATTACTTGTGTTTGTCTGTCTGTGTTGGATTTTCTTTTGTTTGTCTGTCTGTGTTGCCTGTATTTTTTTGTTTTGTCTGTCTGTGTCTGCCCGTATTTACTTGGGGGTTTTCTGTCGGTTGCCTGTATTTATTTTGTTTTTTTGTCGGTTGCCTGATTTACTTTTGTTTTCGGGCGGTCTGTGTTTTTGTGTTTCCTTTTTTCGATTTTATGTGTTCTCGTTCTCCTTTTTCTTTTTTTCTTCTTTCTCTCTTCTTTTTTCCCCCCCCCCCTTTCTCCTTTTTCTTTTTTCTTCTTTTCCTTTTTTTCTTTTTTTCTGCCCCGTTCCCTTTTTTTTTCCGTCTTCTTCCTTTTTTCCCCCCTTTGGTTTTTGTTTTCTTGGCTGTTTTGGGAATTTTTTTGGTTTTGGTTGAAAAGGTTTACGTGTGTCTGCGGTCGGGGGGGAACGGGGGTTCCTGTCTTTGCTGAAATGTGTTGGTTTGGAGATTTTATTTTTTCCTTTTTCCGTTTTGGGGGGGTTTTTTTTCCCCGGTATGCCTTTTAAAAACCCCGGGGCCCCTTTTTTGGGAACGTGGTTCCATGCGCTAACTTTTTTGGTTTTGCTGGTAGCGTATTAAAAATTTGGTGTCCGGCCCGCCTAACTTGTGGGGTTCTTCTTTTGGTTTTGTTTTCCTGTCAAAAAATGAAAGGCAAAACAAAAAATTCTTTCCCCCCCTCCTTTTTTTATTTTGGGGGGGTTTTCCCTTTTCCCCTCTTCCCCCCCTTCGCCTCACCACACGGCGGGTTTTGTGACCCCAACCGCCCGGGACAATGAAGGTAAATGGTTTTTCCCTTAATAAAAAACCGCCCCGTTCATTCAGGGGGTTTGGGACCGGGTGTTGCCTTTTGTGAAACCCCCCCCCCGGGGGGGTGGCCTTCCCCCAAAATGGGGAAAACGTCGATAGGAAAATTACAAGAAAAGACCACCCATAGGGAACCCCTTTTTTCCGCCCCGCCCCTACTGTTTACGAAGGCCCAGAGCTCCGGGTGTAGAAATACAGGGAGGTTAAGTTACTAAAAATTTCTTTTAACTCTTTGTGTCTGCCCTGAGGGGTACACAAAAGGGCTTTATCGGGGGTTTTTGGGGGGAAAAGAAAAAAAAACTTTTTTTTTTTCCGGGGGGGGGGCCCCCCCCCCGGGCCCAAAAAAGGGAAACAAAAACCCCCCCAAAAAAATCCCCCCAAAATTTTTTTTTTTTTTTTTTTTTTTTTTTTTTTTTTTTTTTTTTTTTTTTTTTTTTTTTTTTTTTAAAAAAAAAAAAAAAAAAAAAAAAAAAAAAAAAAAAAAAAAAAAAAAAAAAAAAAAAAAAAAAAAAAAAAAAAAAAAAATTCAATTTTAACTTTAAAAAAACCTTAAATTTTAAAAACCCCCGGGGCCCTTTTTTGGAAATTTTTGTTTAAAAAAACAAAGGCCCCGGGGGGGGGCCCAAAAAAAATAAAAACCCTTTTTTTAAAAAGGGCTCAAATGGGGAAAATTACAAAAAAAAACCCCGACCAAAACAATGGGAAATGGGGCATAAACCGCCTGTTCCCGGGATGGGTACCGGGTGTTAGCCGGGGTTTGTGACCCGCCTCCCGGGGGGGTGGCTTCCCCCAAATGGCAGGAAGACCAGCTACGAATAGAGAGATTATCAAGCGGAAAAGATCACCCATAGCAACCATGTACCGCCACTGCCATATCTCGTACTGGAAGGCCCACGAGCTCCGGGGTGTAGAAATACAGGGAGTTAGTTAAGCTAAACACTGTGGTCTTTAACTCTCTCTGAATGTCTGCCCTGAGGTACACAGAGGCTTTATCGCTGGAGACTTTGTCACAAAAGAAACAAAACATAAGTTCAATGAAATACCTGATGACCAGGCCATTGAATATGTAAACAAGGCCGGCAAAGTAGCTGGAGGGCTCATGGGAATTACAAGAACAGACACACATGGTTCTGCACAGTATTGTTGTCTCCAGTTTTGCCCCTTATTTTGATCAATTTTTTCTCCTAAAATCGGGATTAACATGAATCTTTGTGATCCAATACAAAAATAAAGTAAATAGATGTGTTCCCCGTGTTGGAATATGGTATAATTGACACAAACATCACTAAGTTATGGCCATTACAACCTACAACAAGTTTAAAACAAATTCCGATGGCGGCCATTTTGGAAACTGTCATGGCGGCCATACCACCCAGATTCAGAATGTCCAACAAGTTGAACTACACTTCTCTATGCCTAGACACTTTAAAAAAACCAGTTGGACAATTCTAACATGCAATCAGCAGGGTCGCCTTTGTTTTTGCAAGCTACATATTTCAGCCTCCAGACTATTACCACAGTATGATAACATTCAGGTAAACACGAGATAGCCGAGGGAGAAGTGGAGGTATTTTGTTACTTTCAACCAGTAATTGAGTACGAAGGTAGAAGTTATCTTTTCCTATGTATTATATATGTGTATATAATACTTCTTACTGTCTTCTTTATAGGGACTGGCAATGGACCCATTTACTCTACTTGAGGTAATGATAGATTGGAAATCTTCAAGACTCATATAGTAGTGCAGTGATGCTGAATTTTCGATGTGAGCAGTATTTTTGATGATACAGCCATTTTAAGTGGAGGAAAATTTGTACGCCCCAAAACGACCGGCGCCATGCTGTGACGTCAACAACGCAGAGTTGTCAAGCGGCCGCAGCGGGCCGCTCCACAGTAACATTACGTGCATTACCCCTACTACCGCAAGATGGCCAATAATCCTCCTTCAAATTTTGTGGTAGGTTTTCACTGTGTTTGTGAACATATCAGTTGTAGTTTATAAGGAAGAAGTGATTAGACAGGGACAAGTGACCCATGACAACAGGCAAGTGATGACTTTAGGCATCACAACTCCTTACAAAGAGCTCAAATGAACCTACAATGACATGTAGCCTACAGCTAGACAGATAGACGAACTCATAGAAGAACAGGTAGAATGAGAGCGCCTACCACCTACACACACACACACACATCATAGACGAATTCATAGAAGAACAGGTAGAATGAGAGCGCCTTCCACCAACACACACACACACACACACATCATAGACGAATTCATAAAAGAACAAGTAGAATGAGAGCGCCTTCCACCAACACGTACACACACATACACATCATAGACGAATTCATAGAAGAACAGGTAGAATGAGAGCGCCTTACACCAACACACATACATACACATCATAGACAAATTCATAGAAGAACAGGTAGAATGAGAGCGCCTTCCACCAATACACATACATACACATCATAGACGAATTCATAGAAGAACAGGTAGAATGAGAGCGCCTTCCACCAACACACACATACACATCCTTCAAGAGCACACTGCGCCTTCCACGCACACACACACACAATGCAAGAAGTATTCAGGACTTCAAAGGCAAGCTGGATAATAGTAGATTAGGAGACGGGACAATACGAGCATAGCTCTTTTCCTGTATGTTACAACTAGGTAAATACAACTAGGTAAATATACACACGCACACACATATATATATACATATGTGTGTAGATAGATTGGTGGAAGGCGCAGTGTGCTCTTGATCAGATGGGTGTGTGTGTGTGTGGGTGGGTGGAAGGCGCTCTCACTCTATACCTGTTTTTCTATGAGTTCGTCAGGAGTACATAATGAATCGCCTAGGGCCCTAGATGAAGGGGAAATTCACAATCACTACAGGAACTACCTCGTGTAGGTCTCACGGCCTCTTGTAGCTTCCTTATTTTCTTATGTTATTATGTTCTTTTGGATGCTTCCTGTGCCCACAGCAGTCACAATAACACAACGCTGCGTGTGTTGTGTATGTGTGTGTGTGTGTGCATGTGTGTGTGTAGGCGTTTGTTACTTCATCACTGCATACACAGACAAACACCAATCACCAATCCGTACGTAGTACTATGTATACTACACACACGCAGTGTCACACACACACACACACGCAGCGTCACACACACACACACACACACACACACACGAGTAACATGTGTGTTCCCTCAGGGGAGTCACGCCTATAGTAGACATCCACCACTGTTTACTTTTTTTCTTGTCTTTGGACACAGATATGAACACTCTCTGGTGTTTTAATGGTGGTGTTTTAGCAGATTGGCACAAAACAAACAGTGTGTTCTCTTTGTGCAGCTATATAGGCGAGGAAGCGGGGCAGAGAAGGGAGCAGAAGGGATGTTTCTGCGCTGACTACGTCACAACCAATCACAGCGCGTTCCGCGGCCACGTCATATTTTGGCCCAAAAAACTGCATATATCTCATTCATGGTGCATTTTTAAGCAAAATGAATATGAGTACAGTGATAAGTAGCTTATATTACATCCAAAGCTTCACAAAATTCCGTGTTTTAGGTGTGAGTAAACGGGTCCATTAAGCGGGCTTTGTGTTACCCATTTTTGTTGTGCCCTTGGCCAGTCCTTTGTGATGTAAAAAAAAAAAAAATAATAATAATTTTGTCAGCTACATAATCTACTACCGGGCCAGTGGTTCTCAACCTGGGGGCCATGGCCCTCAAGGGGCCCATGGCAAGAATTTAAGGGGGCCATGGTGGGCTGTTGCAAATTATACATTTCTAAATAATGTTAGGAATCTGAATTAAAAAAAAATTTGCATCACTGTCCTGGCAAAGAAAATTTTCTTGTTTTAATAATTAATTGATTACTCATTAAGTTGACAATAAATTTTGTTACATAATATGTTACGAATGTGTGTGTACGTGTGTATGTATGTATGTGTGCGAAATTTAATTGTTTGTGCATGTAGGTGTGATAGAAAACGCGGAGGAGAACGAACGCGTATGAAGGGGTGAGAGACCCGGGCGGTGAGTGAGGTGAGTCACCGGGAGACAGGGGAGAGAGGCGATCGAATGATCTCAGTGTGCCTGGATACATCACGTAAACATTGGGTATAATTGATTCTGAACCATATACTGTGTTACTTATTTTGTTCGACAATTATAAATGCGGTCGCTGTTTTTCGTGTGTGAAATATTTCTTATTTTTTGGTATCATTGTTTTTCATGCTCATTCCCTACTTAGGTATTCCTGTTTTTTTTTTTTTAGTGCTAATATTGATGTGACTCGCTATTCTTCGTATTATTTCAATTGGGGCAGTGCTTGTCAAAGGAGGCGTGTTCTTGCTGTAGAAAGTACATTTCAGCTTGCTAGTGTAACGCGAGAAATTACATTAATAGGGGAAGAGATGAAATAACACATAAGTATCAATAAGCTAACGAGGAATTTTCCTCCACGCCTCATTCCTGAATCACTGGTTAGGCTTATATTTTAAGCCAGTAGTAATTAGACACGTAGCGAAACGAGGTGAGAACGGGGATTCTAGGTTAGGGTAATTTAGAAGCAGCTCGACGTTCATTGAGTTAAGTCGCCTGTGGGGAGGTGATATTCTCGCCCTTGGTAAAGGTATGTTGTGAAATGTTTGTTAACTAGAGATGTAGACATGACTTACTGGTGATTCCTTTTGTTGACCAGGACTAATAAAGTGTATTACTTAGGGTCCCAAGGTAGGATGCTGTTGGCGGACCAGGGGGCCAAGCGCTCACAAATTAGCAGAGGGGGCAACTACAACATGTCACAGCCAGCCGTGTGAGGACAAGGAGAAAGAAGGAAATAGAAAAATAAGTGAGAGGGAAACGTTGGAAGTGGGATAGACTACGTATACATTATATTAGGATAACGACTTGAGCATTACATGTGCGTATCGTTAAGGGGTAACAGTGCGACTGAAGTTACCAGAGATAGTAAACTATATTAGGATGACGACTTGAGTATTACGCATGCGTATCGTTAAAGTGGTAACAGTGCGACTGAAGTTACCAGATAGTAAACTAGATCAGGATGACGACTTGAGTATTACGCATGCGTATCGTTAAAGTGGTAACAGTGCGACTGAAGTTACCAGATAGTAAACTAGATCAGGATGACGACTTGAGCATTACATGTGCGTATCGTTAATGTGGTGACAGTGCAACCGAAGTTACCAAAGATAGTAAACTATATTAGGATAACGACTTGAGCATTTCGCGTGCGTATCGCTAGGAGGGAAGGAAGACTTAATATTAAGATAACTTGTGCATGTATAATAACTACATAATGGAGACAGTAAAGAGTTAAATATATTATAATTAGAAATATATTAACGCATTGTCATTCAGTTTCCAACCAGTACTTGCATATTTTCTTAAATCTTTTATTTTTGTTCATTCATATATTTTTCCCACTTAATGTGGGTGGTGGCAGCGGAGTAACCAGAACTGTAGAGTACACTCCCAAGGTGGGCACTACATAATGGTGACAACGGTGTTGATGGACATTTTGACCACTACATAATGGTGACAGCGGTTTGGATCCATTCGATGGTTTCCGCTTACCCACGAGCCAACTAACTCCTTGTTAGTTAATTATTTTTGCCAAGTGCCAGTACACAGTGTCATATCCATGTATAGAGTAGCGTTAGTGACTAAGACTAGTTCGCTCAGACCGTGGAGGAAGATGATCCTAACATAACAGTAGTTTATAGAGCGCCAGGATGACAGGGGAGAAGCGCGTAATCACGCACAACTATCAGGCATGGGCGGTAGTGCAGGCTTTAGGAGGGCCGGGTCACCCACCGTAAATAGTAATAAAATACGTAAATCAGTGTTGAGGCTTGGAAGACGCCCCCAGCAAGTAAGCAACTTCAGAGGGTTGTCGTGGGTTTAATAGCCACCGTGGAAGCCCAACACTAGTTGGAAAAATCAGGGAAATATACATTTTTTTTATTTACGGAAGGAAATTATTTTTTTAAGATGGAGGATTTAATGGGTTTTTCAATAGAGGATTTGGAGGATTTCCTCCAAAAGGAAGCAAAGGGTAGCGAGCTTAAGAAGGAGGGTCCAGAACAATGCGAGCGATTCAAGTGGATGAGTCAGCTAGAACAAGAAGTAGCAAAGACGAAAGAAACTGTTGAGTTATTTTTGAAAAATAAGGAGGAGGAGCAGGAAGTTAGGAGACAATGAGATCATTAATAAAACCGAGAGATATACAAATACTGAACCTCGGGGATTTACAAGGTATCGAAGCAGAGGGAAGGTTGACAGTTTTCCTTTCCCAGGTAGAAAGTTGTTCAGAGGATTTGGAGGAGAGAAAGAGGATACTTATGACTAGAGTAGATCCGCAATTAGCCTTATTGATACAGAATGCCCTCGGTCAGCATGATTTTAGATCATGGAAAACCCTAACTTATTGGTTATACGATGAGCTAACAGACAATAATGTAGACAGAATCCTTAACAGTATTTCTGAAGTCCAGTATGACTGGATGGAAGATCCACAAGACTTTGCAAATAAACTCAAATGCAAATACGCCATACTGGAAGCGAAGTCAAAACATCCAGGATAAATTCCCCGTAGGGATAAGATCATTAAGACTAAACTGTTAAGAGGATTACCAAACCACAGTAAAGAGAAATTAGAGCTTTTTATGGATGAACAAATCCCGTTGAAAAAATTCATAGTGAGAGTGGAGACCGAGAGGGCCATCATTATCGGAAGAGAGACTATAGGATACGCGGTAAACCAGCCCCGGCAGTTATCAGAAATAACACTCGCTTCCCAGAGTAGTCCTCCCAATAAACAGGAACAGTCACAGGGACTGTCAGCTAGTCAGTCAGAGGTAAGAGAACTGCAAGCACAGATGGAAGGAATGGGGAGAGAATTACAAGATTTGGTAGTAGATAACGACCAGCAACTACCCAGTTCAGATTGGAGAAAGAGTTCCCAGACGTTTTGCCCCTACTGTAGAATGAACAACCACTCAATCGCAGACTGTCGAAGGAAGCCAAGTAGCAACGCTTGTTTCGATTGCTGGAGAGTAGGATGTAGGAGAGGGAGTCCAAATTGTCCGGGGAGGACAGGATCTTCCAGATGACTAGTTAAACATCGATCCCCAATAATCCCCTTAGCCATTAATGATCACGTCATGGAAGTTTTATTAGACACAGGAAGCGAATACTCACTTATAAAAAAGAGTGCAGCTTTAGATTTACAACTTAAAATAAGAACCCACAGTAACATCCCTAGTTTAACCGGTATAACGGGCAAGGAGTTGAGAATCTTAGGTCAAGTAAGAGTAAAAATACCCTTAGGAATAGATAGAACAATAGAAGTGTTGATGTTAGCTGTTCCAGATCAATATTTATCCACCCAAGCCCTGATAGGGATGAACATAATAGGACTAGAAGAAATAACTATCAATTACAAACAAAAGAAAGTCATGTGGGCTAACCTAACTTATCCCTTAAATTTTGTTAAACACCGATACGGTACCATCAGAGCAGTTAAGAGTGAAAAGTGCGAAAAGGAGGTGCATAAATCAAGCTGTCATATAAGGATACAACAAAGTGTGACCATAAAACCAGAAAGAACTCAATGGTTAGAATTGTCAGTGGACGAGGTAGAGGGAACCACTCTCTTGGTGGACACAAAAAAACAAGTGCAAAATATAGCACCTGTATGCGTCCAGGTTACAAAAGAAAGAACTATCTTTCTACCAATAATTAATAACAGTAGTGGACAGCTGAAGTTACGTCCTGGTACAATTTTAGCTAATTATAGAGTAGTAAACTCAGAAGAAATTCAAGAACAGCAAGTTACGGCCGAAACACGTTGTCTCACCACTAGGATGAGTAACGCAATGTTACCCGATAGTGATGGTAGCGAGAAACACTTGAAACACACTTGAAACACTTTAATATGCTTACCATACATAATACATACGTTAATAAAGTTATATAACATAATTTGTGTAAGCAGCCCATACGAAGCCATACGGCTATTCGGGCAGTAATGGTACTCGACCGGAGCGAATACAGGCAATTCTAGAAAAAGGAGACTGGAAACACTTAAGTGAACAGGAGAGGCATCATCTTTTCGCCTTGATAAAAGAGCACCATGAACTATTTATCTTAGATGCAGGAGAACTAGGCACCATGAAAACTGAACCCGCTCATATTCAAGTGTTAGATCCAAAACCGTGTAGAGGAGTTACATATAGGTATCCGGAGAAAGCTAAAGAACTAATAGCTAAAATGTTGAGAGAAAAGGAAGAGGAGGACATAATAGAAAATTCCACAGCTGCGTGGTTAAGTCCTATAGTACTGGTTAACAAGCCGAATGGGGAAAAAAGGATGTGTCTAGACTATATATAGAAAGGTGAATCAACATTTAGCCACTGATATACACCCCCTACCTAAATTGGAAGAGTTAGTAGAATCGGTAGCGGGCTATGAATACTATGCCACCCTAGATATGAAAGATGCGTAGTATCAAGTACTGTTAGATGAAAGTAGTAAAGATCTAACAACTTTCAGTGAAGGGATATCCTTATATAGATTCAAAAGACTTCCCTTTGGATTAAATTGCAGTGCAGCAATTTTCTCTCGCAAATTAGCCCAGATCTTAACTCCTTTACTGAAAGAAAATTGGCTTAAAATTTATCTGGATGACATAATCCTGATGGCCACCCAGTTACGAGAAATTATTGGAAAGGATCCATAAATTATTTGGACATCTGACTAGATTTGGAGTCAAATTAAATCTGACCATATGTAAAATAGGACAAAGAAAAGTTAATTTTCTGGGACACTTAGTGAACAAGGAAGGTTACCAACCCAACCCAGACAATATGGCAGCCGTAGATAAAATGAAACCCCCAACTAATGTCAAGGAAACCAGAAGATTTCTAGGTATGGTAGGTTTCTATAGGAAGTAGTGCCGACCGGGGTAATTTGGTCCTGGTTTAGACAAACTTTGATCTAGTTTCCATATCTATTGAAATAAACAAACAAAAAGTTAATACAATCATAGGAGGGTCACTACCTATATGTCATTAAAGTTTGAACAAATATCCATTATAGCTTTGTTAGCAATACACTGCGAAGTGCGGACCGCATTGTTACACTAAATGGGGTAAATCGGACCTAACTCTGGGGTAAATTGGTCATATATATATAAAAAAAAAAAATATTTCTTAAAAATTTCACAAACCTCCAAAAACTTAAACATGTCATACCATGCCCATTGCCCATGGACACTATCAAACATTCTGTGAGCTGTTCTTCACATTCTCTGGTTAGGCGGAAAAGATGACCAACACGCACACGTTTGGGTTCCAGTCTTTGAGTTCCTAGTCTTTCTTCTTTTTCTAGGTCTATGTTAGTTTTTCTTTTATAATTTCTAAGCATTGTTACTTAATTTAGTAATACTCTACACTAGGGCCATAATTCCCTACACAATTGGGAGTATGGTTTCTGTTTACCTTATTGGATTCTAGGAAACATTCTCTCTATGAGCTTCCGTCACAAGGCACTTCTTTCGGAGATATAAGATGTTTTTAATAGGAAGGAGATCCGAGTGTATAGGAGATATGAAAATTAAACTAACCTAACCCCACCTTTTGACTCACTAACCTAACCTAACACACGCTTTAACCTCCAAACTAATGTCAAATCTGCATTAAAAAAGTGTCCGTGGCAAGGGAAGAACAGAGGCGATGTAGGTCACAAGAGGAAGAAGAGTCAGGCGCACGTAAACACTTGGCTCTCGCCTCCCTATGAACATGTCATTATCTTCGAAAGTAATGATTTGCGACGGAAACTCGTAGAGAAAATGTTTCCTAGAATTAAATAAGGTAAACAGAAACCACACTCCCAATTGTGTAGGGAATTTCGGTCCTAATGTAAAATAATACCGTTAGGTTACGTAATCAATGCCCATGTTAGGTTAGTTAACTAGCAGGGAGGTATGGGTGGGCATAGCCCCCCAGTTATGTCAGGAGAGTATTGGTTTATAGGAAGTATTGTTGAAACTGCACATTTACCGTATCCATTAAGGTAAACAGAAATCAATCTCCCAATTGTGTAGAGAATCTGGTCCTTGAGTAAAAATTTACCCTTAATTTATATACCAGCACCCTTAAACTAATTCCATATTAGCATTCAACAACCTGAAACAAAAGAAACAAGTGCAAATAAGCAGTTAATCCTCACCGTGATATGCCGTGAGGGGTACATTACACTGGGTCCAATTTACCCCGCGAGTGTTTTTGTCACCGGGGTAAATACGGACCCAAACTGAGCATTGATCATACGAAAATGAGACAAGATAGAGCATTTTGATATGTTCATGTTAAAGTAGGGGAAAACACTCTATATACGCTTATTTACAAGAATGTACTCCGTCTCATATTTGAATCCCATGAAAGTTCGCCAAATCAGCTGATTTTGTAAACAAACTTTGCCGCAACTTTTTTTTGCTGTCATTTTACTCATTTTCTATTTTGGTTCCTGGGTTCAGTTACATATCGATATTTATATTCATATTAATACTAGAAATGTTAAAATGGTTGTTTTACTACATGGGATATTCAAAACTGTTACACTCTTGTTTATATTGAAACAAACACCAAAGCAAAAATGGCGGTCCGAATAGAACCGGTCCGTTGGAAGGACCAAATTACCCCGGTCGGCACTACATAGAAGGATTCGCTAAGATAGCAGTGCCTATCACTAATTTGACCAAGAAAGATAACCCATTCAAATGGTCAGAGGAAAGCCAGCAAGCATTTCAGATATTAAAGGATAAACTGACTAGTGCTCCCATCTTAACTAAGGCCAACATTAATAAACCATTTGTGTTGGATACCGATGGTAGCCAAACTCACGTAGGAGCAGTACTGATGCAGTATAGTGATGAGGGCAAAGCCCAAGTCATCTCTTATTTTTCAAAGAAATTAAAACCAGTTGAGACGCGATACTCAGCAACAGATAGGGAAGCCTTAGGAATAGTTTTAGCTTGCAGACAGTTTCATCATTTCCGTGGGGAACCGGGTTTGATCATAAACAGACCCCCAAAACCGTTGTGTCATTTTTTAAACAACGAACCAAGTCCCTAGAAAACAGATGGACCCTAGAGAGAGGACTATAGGTATCAGATAGAGTAAAAAGCGGGGAAAAAGAACCTGTAGCAGACCAACTTAGTAGACCAGGAAGAATTTTCGATGTAAAAGTAAAAAGAGGTGGTTGGGAAAAAAACAAGAAAAGTAAAGGAAAATTTCAACGAAGGACCGTAGATGGAGAAAAAATGAAAAGAGTACCCGAAGGGGGGCGAAACCCGATCAAAATACCCCAAAAAATACTTTAGTAAATTCGTAAAAAAGGGGGAATTTTATATTTAACAAACACAGTTAAAAACGTATACACTTTTTAGGTTTTACCTATAAACCCTGAAGCGGCGGTTTTGGGAAAAAATTACAATAAGGAATCGGGTCATTTAGGGAGAGGAAACAATAAGTAAAGAAAGGCTATTTTTATTGGGCCCAAAACCTGAAAAACGGATGTGAGAAAATATGTGAGGAACTGTTTGACATCCCCAACAGCATAAGGGTATCGTGACTCCAACAACATGGCAAAAAATCCATCATAATAAACCTCTAGAGAGGATAAGCATAGACTAACAGACAGGGAAGGGACCCCACGGATAGCTATTAGAAACCCCATAAAGATCATTATATGGGTTTACTATTTTTTATAAATTAAGATAGGTGCCCGACGAAGTATGAAAAATTTTGGGAAATTGTCATTTTTTTGGAGCACCAAAACCTTGTTTTTGGATAATCTAAGGGGGTTTACGCACAACAATTAAAAGAGTTTGTGGACTCTGTGAGATAAAATTAGGTACACACCCCTTCCCATCCAAAAAGGAAAATGTTCTCAAAAAGGGAGCACCGGAACAATGAAAAAATTCTCTAAAACCTTGCAAGGGTTTATCCCAAGGGGCCCAAATTATCTCTTAGAAACTCAGAGTTTTTAAAATGTGCAGTGCTAGGAACAATGGGTACCCAACCTTTCCATGTTTTTTTTTCCCGATAGTCCAAGGTTGATTAGTGTAAAATTCCCACAAATTGACTCAGAGGATAAAACAAAGGGGCACACGAATAATATAAGAACAAATTTGGAGAGAGGTAAAAATGGCGGGGGAAAGAAAGTGAAAAGGAAAAAAGGTTGGAAAAAAAGAGAATGGCTGGGTAAAAAGAAACGTTTTGAGAGGGCACCATAGAAAACTTTCATTTAAGTGGTTGGGAACCATACAAAGTGGTGGAAGTTTGAGAGATGGAGGTTCATATGTTTTAGAAAATATATTTGACGGAAAACAGTACGGCGGGGCCCGGAAAAATTAAGCGTAGTGGGACAAGAGGTGGCTGTTGGAACCAGCAGAGATAGTAGTTGTAGAAGAAGAATTGAGAAACCCCCAAACCTAAGAAGGAGACCAGTGAGGGATATTAGAACAATTTTGATGACAGGCGATAAGTTTTAACCTCTAGAGAAAAAGAGTTTAACTTTCAAAAACTTTTTCTCTAGGAAAGAGAGATTTTGAGGAAGGTCCCAGACAGATTGTGTGGTTAAAATTTTTTTTTTTGTTTTAGAGGGTGTACAAAGTCTGCACGAACATAAAACCGCTGGGAGTCGTAAGCCCCAGGAGTGCGGCTCTGAGTTTTGCCGTGGGTGATAGACGCGGGGGTAGTAGCCTCGAAAGGAGGGGAGCCTTACCCAAAAGTATTGGGGGTAGGGGTAAATAGTGGTTTTCCCCCCTAACGCCCTACGCCCGGTTAGGGGGTTTAAGAAAATAACCTTTGAGACTAGAGGGACGGGGCCAGTCCGCTTATAGGGTTTCGGCCTTGCAAAAAGAGAGGAAGTGAAAAGGGTTTCTCATTTCAAGGGAGTAAAGGCATTACTTTTAAATACGTTTTCCCCAAAGGGTTAAATTACTCTTGGGGAGGAATAAATTGGGGTTAAAAATACATATATCTCATTTTTATGTAAATCGTTGGAAAAATTTGGGGAAAATCAGGATGAAAAATTTGTTTGTAAGTGATAGAAGACCTAAGAAAATTATGAAATTATGTGTATGTATATGAAAATTTTTTTTTAATTTTTTATTTAGATACCCGGGTAGGATGCTTGATGAAGGACTGAGGCAAAGGAATTTTTTTTGGGGGGGGAAGAACAGTAACGCGAGAAATTAATTATGGGAAGAGATGAAATAACAAAAAGTATCAATAAGCAAACGGGGAAATTTTCCTCCACGCCCCTTTCCCCTGAATCATGGTTGGGTTTATATTTAACCATAGTAATTAACACGTGCGAAACGAGGTGAGAACGGGGTTTCGGGGTTGGGATATTAGAAGCATCGACTTTCTTTGAGTTAAGTCCCCCTGTGGGGGTGTATTCTCGCCCTTGGAAAGGGTATGTTGTAAAAATGTTTTTTAACTAGAGATGTAGACATGACTATGGTGATTCCTTTTGTTGACCATGACTAATAAAGTGATTACTTAGGGCCCAAAATAGGTGTGTTGGGGGGACCGGGGACCAAGGCTCACAAATTAGCAGAGGGGGCAATAAAAGTCACAGCCAGCCGTGTGGGACAAGGAAAAAGAAGAAAAAAAAAATAAGTGGGGGGAAACTTTGGGAAGGGGATATAACGTTACATTATATTAGGATAAGACTTGAGCATTACATGTGCGTATCTTTAAGGGGAACAGTGCGACTGAAGTTCCAGAGTAGTAAAAATTAGGAGACGACTGAGCTTTCGCTGCGTACTTTTAAAGTGGTAACATGCGCCCCAAAGTTACCGATAGTAAACTAGTCAGGATGACGACTTAAGCTTTACATGGGTATCTTTAAAGGGTGGTGACAGTGAAACCGAAGTTCCCAAAAAGTTTAAAAAACTCCCTTAGGATAACGATTTGAGCTTTTCGCGTGCGTTCGTAGGAGGGGGGAAATTAAATTTTAAGAAAACTTGTGAATGTAAATAAAATAAGAGACAGAAAAAGAGTTAAAATTTTTATTATAATAGAAATATATAACGCTTGTCATTCGTTCCAACCAGTACTTACATTTTTCTTAAATTTTTTATTTTTTTCATTTATATTTTTTCCATTTAAAAGTGGGTGATGGCACGGAGAATAGAACGTAGAGTCACCCCCAAGGGGGGCATACATAATGGTGACAACGGCGTTGATGGTTTTTTTGGCCCAAACACTAGTTGAGTGTAAATTTTTTATATTTTTATCTCTCGGGTTTGTATGTTTGTGATGATGTGGTGTGCTTAATTTGTGAGTCCCTGGATGTGTTTTGGATGGGTATTTTTGTGTTTGTCATTTTTATCATTGTCCCCATTTCTTCCTTTATTATCATTTTTTGTGTTACCTTAAAGTTTTTTCTGTGTTTGTCTTTTTTTATTTGCCGTAGATTTGGATGGCTATAGTGTTAGTAAGAAGCGGAAATACAGGAAGATACATTAACACGGATTTACATCAATCCCGCTGATGGCATCGGGAAATTCATTGTGTCTGGCTTCAAATGGGGGAACGATTCATGAGGCCTAGTAAGTTAAGCACATTTTTCGACCATCCATCCACAGTATGCTGAGAAAAAACCCGATTTCTTTTAGGGGCCCACGAAAGGTTTGGGAAAAAGAAATGGATGGACTGGGCTTTCCAACCAGACCTAAAATGTAGTTTTAGGCATCATACGAGTTGCCCTCGAAATAGCGAAGCAAAAAAAAAACCCCCCCACCTTTGGTGAAAAATTAAAACAACCATGTATTTAAAGATGGTCAAGCGTGTTCTTGGAGATGCAAGTGAACGTAAAATCCCCAACAAATTTCCTTGTCAAAACGACACAGTGAAGCGGGGAAAATTTAAGAAAGTCAGATGAAAAAAGGAAAAAAAGATACAGGAGATCCCCAAACGCGCCCAAATGTAGTTTGGGGGGAAAATGGGAAATGGGTCAAGCCGACACCCCGAGAACCCCGGGTCCTGGGGACGGAGGGTTTCCCCAAAGGCCCCCCAAATGGCAGATCGAGCTATCGATTAAAATCGAGAATTTTGTTTACATGAAACGAGCAATTTCAAAAATTGAAGGCAAAAATTTTCTTTTGGCACGTTAAAAACCGCACCCTTATAATTGACTGACTGAGTTCCATAGGGTTTTGCAACAGAGAGGTCTTTTGGGTATAGCCCATCAGTCTCTTCAAGGCATCATAGGGTGGGAAGATTGGGAAAGGGCCAGTCGTAGGTGGTCAAAGCGGAGTCTATAAAAGGGGTTGGGTAAATTTATGGGTAGGGAAAAATAGGGGATGAGGGAGAGTAAGTAAAAGGAAATACCCCGTGTAGGTCTCAAAGGCCTTGTACCTTTTTATTTTCTTATGTAAATTAGAAATTAAAAATTTGAAGTGGTTTTGAAGGGTTTGCAAAACGCTGGATGAGTCAACGGATTGGGGTTCTTGTGCAAGCTACTCGTGTTTTTTAGGTATGTTTTTTTTTGGTGATATCAAGGAAGTATCTTTATGACACACTTAGACCCCCACAAAAGCTAAAGATTGAGGAAAAACTTTTTCTTTCTTAAAGTAAAGGACCCCCGGGAAAATTTTTGTAGAGCTGACAGACGGGGTCCGCGATGGGGATCAAAATCAGGTTCCGAAGCGTGGGCAAGGAAATAGCTCCGAATGCCCAAAGGGGGTTCATTTTTAGTCCATCGTTTTTCACTGGCGTCGAAAACCCCCCCCTGATGAATTTTTCAAGACCTGGAGGCAGTGGTAAAAGCGTCAACTTTGTAAAAGCTGGGGGGCTTGAATCTCGCCTTTTCCAAACCTTTTTAGAGAATGGATTTGGGGCATGAAGCTCTCCTTTTTACCCAAAGTGCGCTGGCTTTTCCCAAGGGGAAAAGTTGTGAATGAGTGTTTTAACTTCGGGGGAGTTAAAATTTTTCCTGGAAAGCAAGGGAAAAATGATCTGTTGGACTTCAATGAGGTTTTGTGGGAGCCCGCTTACATTTTAGCAGATATATTTGAGCAGCTAAATAGGTTTTAATCTGAAGCTACGGGCAGAAAAAATGTGTTTCACCATGGATTGTCTTGTGGATTTTTTGCCAAAACTCCAGAATTGGCAAAGGAAAGTCGGGGCCCGGGGAAATTTCCATGTTTGAAAACCTTTCAGCTCTCCTTTCGAAATGAAGAAGAGTTTGCTTTGACCCCTTACTTAAAAAAGAAACATCACATCTGAGATCCCTTGGAAAGTAACTTAATAGGTACTTCCCAGAATTTTGAGGAGGAAAAGGGAAGTTTGGAAAGAATCCATTCTTTGGCATCTTTTTTCTACCATTCCCAGTGATGTTCAGGAAGAGTTCCTTGATCTCAAACAGTTCTGCTGCCAAATATCTTAGAAGAAAAATCTCTGAAAGTATTCTGGTGTTCAAGCATCAGCAATCCAAAAATCTGAGATTGCACTTCGACACCGCCTTTTTCAACTACCATTAGTGAGTCGGGGTTTTCCCACCCTTCTACAAATCAAGAAAAGAGCCGGAACCCATTGGATGTGGACCCGCATGAGATGGCATTTTCAGTGACACAACCCCGGATCGTCAAAATGATGAAAAAAAACAATATCAGCCTTCCAATGATGTGTGAAAAATATTCAGAGATTTTAATTAAACTTTTTCCCCAAAATTCAAATTTGGTGTCCCCTAGTCTTTTTTTTGGGAAAATTAGAAATTAGCATATCACAGAAATCTATCAAAAAAAGATAAATTTTGACTGTAAAAATTTTAAAAAAGCAAGGGGTTCTCTTCATCAACATTTTTTTTTTTTTTTTTTTTACCTTTTTTTGGGGGGGGGGATTTTGGGGGAAAAATGAAGGGGGGCCCACGAAGTTGAAATTCATGAAGGGGGGAAGGATGAAAAAGGTTTAGAACCCTGTAGGTATAATAATACAACTCGTTTCTATTTTTCCCCGCCCCCAAAACCCCCGTTCCGACGGTCCCCCGGTTCGTTTTTGGAGGGGGGGGGGGGGGAACACTGCCCCAAAGAGGGGATTTCCCACGATTTTCAATGTGACCAAGTTTTAAAACATCAAAAACATGGAAAAGATAAATTTTAACCTCATACTAATTTTTGGGGTTGTAAGTACCAATTTACCCAAGTGCAGTTCCCCCCAACACAGGCCATAATATTAATGAAAAACCATTGATACCACATCCGCAACGCTATCAGACTAATCTTTTATCCAACGTCATGTAAAATAAACTAAAGATATATAATAACACTCACCATGTTAGCGTAGCTGCTGTAGTAGTACTATAAATATTTCCCTTCAATGTCGGTCTGCTAGATTCAGTTTATCGTAGTTCTTGATAAAAAAAAAAAAAAATCCCGTGAAGACGAAAATTGTGGTTCATATAAATTCCTGATCACTTTTACCATGACGGTCTGAGTCACTCCGCGCATCAAAAATATAGTTGGTAAAATTCTACCGTCTTGTATTTCCCTTTTTCTTCATGCCACACTTCGTAACCATCCTCACTAAACACTAAAAAACATGAACACTCCTTTTTTCTCCCTTTTCCTCATATATTAACTCTCAAGGTTCGAATATAGCCTCACTTCACAAATAAAAGCACAAACAATTTCACAATATCGCTTCAACCACTGTCCTTAACCCCTTCACGCCCAGCAGATCTTTCCTTTGCTATACAAAATCGTCTGTTGTTAGCCATAAAATTACGAAAAGTAACTTAATATACCAAATTAACTAGTGGACAAGGATACTAAGCAGGTCACAGCTATTAAAATATTGCTTATATTCATTAAAATTGTCTAATGGTAGTCAAATTACAATGGAAATTTCGTTTTGGGCCTCAAGGGGTTAAGGAAACAAACCTGTGAATACTTGCACGGTACTTTAGAGAGAGAGAGAGAGAGAGAGAGAGAGAGAGAGGTGTACGGTAAATGACTTAATACACACGCACTACACCATAGAAGTTTGCAGGGCACGCACGCCTCACGGCTATGCCACAGAGCTTTTCCACAATCTCTCGGCCTCACACACTTATAGAATTCACTTGAAAACTTGATAAACTTGCAGCTTTCTTACAAGGACTTGAAGGCTCACGATTTGGGCAGGGAGTGAGAGTGACAGATTCCCGCCCGCCGCCCACCTCTCCCTCTCATCCCCTCCCTCTCCCTTTCACACACTCGTTCAAAATACATGGAAATAAACATATCATCGCCTAAGTTAACATGTCGATTCAGTGAGAGGTTGTATCTTCCTTGCCATAGGTTGTTGTTTTTTTGGTCAAGGTTTTTGTGGTCTAGTTTATTCATATATTTTTCTTTCCTGGAACATATTGGCAAAATCGCACCCCTTCCCTCCCCTCTCCCCCCCCTCATTCCCCCTCCCCTACCCCCTTTCCCCTCCCCTGCCCCACACTCCCCCTGCCACCCACACTCCCCCGCCACCCACACTCCCCTGCACCACACTCCCCCTGCCACCCACACACTAGGGCTCTTTAAAAAGTCCCTTTGTCTCTTCCGCGCACTGAGCCTCTGAGGTGATGGCGCCGAACACAACCTACCGCCTCAGGGGCCAGATGCTGAGAGGAGCTAGGGCGCCCTATCCACAGGGCGCCCGTGGTAAGGCGAAACGCCCTCCCCCCGCAATGCTCAGTCGAGATTTCTGCTTAGTGGCACCGCTAAAGGGCTAAAACTAAGGGCCCTGGTCACCCTGACTTTTGTAGTGCTTTTGGGGCCTTTGACAGAATTCATCTTTGTTATAAAGCAAATACAGCCTTTTTCAGTTCCACAAAAGTAACAATTTGGGGTTTACGTATTAAAAGTGTTGCAAGGTGTTTATGAATTTATCGTGCAAGGACTTTCGGCAAAAGGGTTTTATATGCGGGGATAAAAATGTTGTGTTGGTGTTGGTTAGGGGGGGCGGCGGGCGGCGGGGGGCAGGTGCCCGCCCCAATAAAAGCTGATATTACCGGATTATCATATACCAGATGATATTTAGGACAGTGAACTACCATCTCTTCACGAGAATTAGTGATATCAGAATGCATAAAACTGCAGTAAAAATATACCTAAATAAGATAATGAGAGCAAAATGAAATGTGTTAACCTTTTTTTTTCACCTTTTTTTTTTTCATTTTCCTTATTCCGGGAATGTTGCTTGCTTTTAAATTTTTTCCCCACGTCCCGGAATCGGCCACCTTAACGATTATCATGGTGTATGGGAGTCCTAATGCAAAATATATAATGGTCAAAAATGCGTTGAAGTCAAACTTGGGATGAAACAGCTTTTGGGGGGGGAAGCGGTGTGTCCTTGCCAAAGGCTTGGTTTGGAGGGGGGGCAACATTTCCTTTCTTCAGAGAGACGTGTTAAAACTTGTGATGGTCAAAGTGCCTAAGCAGCGTCAAATAGGCACGTGATTGGGGTAGTAGGATTTTTGGACCACGCCCACGCCATAGGGTTTGGGGGGTAAAGGCATGCAAAAACGCCTGAACTTTCGCTGTACATGGGCTTAGTCGGTTTCCTTAGCCGGCCGTTTCAAAAACGCCTGAAAAACGGGTAAGGCCCCTTTCCCCTTTTTGGC
>JACEEZ010008959.1:0-14732 GCA_016584305.1 Chionoecetes opilio
CCCAAAAAACCCTTTTTGTAAAATAGGGGGCGTCTTAGCGGAGGTGCTTTTATGTGCCGGCAAATACGGTAACTAAAAAAAAGCCAAGGGGAAAATCAAACTGGCAGAGCCCTTTTTTTGGTGCAATTTTTTTGGGGTTTTGGGTAGGGTACATTGGTTTAGGGTATAAGGAGCAGTGCTATCAAAAAGGTGCTATTCTATCGGAAAGAGCAACCCAAAAAAATCCATTAATACATATAAAATTTGTTAATATAGGTACCATGAAAATGCCAATGATATCTAAATTCAGTGGTTTTGCCTCGAGATTAGAGGGCTCGTTTTTGCTCCTCTCAAAAACTATGTTCCACCAATTATATAAATTAGATTTTTAATATGATGTTTCTGTTGCAAAAAGTTAAAAAAAAAAACCCATGTTCATTAATATTGAAATTTTCCCCTGGGTAAAAACCATACCTTACTGGACTAATTCTTCAGTTTGCCTCAGCAACACAACATTGGGACACAGACATAGTCATCTGTGACCGGGTGGTAAGAGGAAAGTTTTCCCTAGGTACACTACTATATCCCTCTCTACACTGGGGCAGTGATAGCAACACCACAAAAGAGAAACTGCACTCTAGAGTCACCCATCAAACAAATCTTAGTGAAGCCTAGAAAGGGTTTGTTGAAATACATGTCAGTTCATATGAACTTAAATTTGGTTTGTTGAGTCAATGATGGAAAAGAAATGGACTGTTTTAACTTCCTCCACTATACAAATACCGTATTTTCTCGAATAAATATACAAGATTTATCTTTTAAATAACAACTGTTTGGAAAGCCTGATTGATTAATTGAATCAAGAATAATATGAATATATTTCACTTTACAAGACATCATTAGAGTTTTTCTTCATGTGTTTGAATGACTGAAAATGGCATCTGACTGTGTACAGTGATGCTGTACAATGACTTTGGTGACCTCTCTGTGCCAACTTTGTTTGTAGTGCCTTTAAGTGTAGCTGTGACCTCAAAGATAGAAATTCATTTAGAAATACAGGCATTCCCCTGCTTTACACATTCATATTACATATAAATCTGTCTACAGTACCTCCCGACTTTCGCGCTTGCTTTCTCGAAGGCATAGCGCTAAACTCGAGGATCGCGAAACTTGGGGTATTGAAATCACTGAATTTTTTTTATTTGTTCCGGGTGGTGCAGAATTTGACTTTCTTTCCCACTTTATCCCTTGCTATCTAAAAATACTTTTAAATTGTTCATTGTGTTGCAATAAAGGGCAATGCAATGTATAATTCATCCAACATGTCAGTCTGAAGCAAATTTCTTGATTTCATTTTTACGTTAGTTACCGTGGAGAGTACTCTTTCAACCATCGCGTTGCTGATTGGGGTTGCTAGACAAGCCAAGGGCATAATCAGCTAATTCGTTGAAGATACATTTTCCTGATGATGTTTTTGTACACTACACAAACAAGAAACAGAATCGGAAGGGAAATTTGACCATTAAAAACACTCTTTAGCTCATGCCAGGGGCAATATTTATATAAGTATATTTGTCTTAAAACAATATTTTAATTGTTTGCTACGCCGGTGAGGTAGAGGTCAGTTTGCAAATTGCACACGTTCTTGTATCTCTTACGAATTTCGACTAGAATTTGGCCAAAAAGGTTTAGCCGTAAAGTTCCCTTTTATAAAGTCCAAACAAAAAATATGGCATGGCCAAATTTCACGAACTTGGCCACAAATGTTCTTTCATAGAATCGGGTCAAAATTGAGCATGTCAAGGTTGCAGGCAAGGTACCTGGAACTCTTGCTGATCCAAATTTTTGCCGCCGTCGGCGAAATGTTCCCATGTGTGAATTTTTCACGTCGGCGAGCATACCCATTTTCGGCGATAGTTCCAGTTCTTGATATTGATATTACAGTAGGTAGTAGCTATGCAATATAGTATACATTTAATCAGCTTTTACCAGTGTTTCTGCATTTAGGTATTAAATACCAACAAAAGCTTGACCAGTTAGGTTATGTTATGATGTCCAGGTTGGATTATAGGGAAATTAGCGGGGGGTCTAAGGGGTGCGGCCCCTGCTAGGCAGGTTACATTACCAATGTCCTTGTATGTATTAAACTGCAGTTTTAGTGTTTTAAAGGGCAAGTGAAAAAATGGGTGTACAACAGTGAAATATAAATCCTCCTTTTTATCTATTACAAGTAAAATGTCGTCAAAATTTTCCACCCTCCCGGGGAGAATTCTCGGTTGGCATTTCAGTGAAAATTCCAATCGGCGAGTTCCATAAGCCCCATGGGAAGGCCTATCAACTTAAAATGATAGTCAAAACCCCCCTTTGTCCTTACCATATATTTCAACACTCAGTAAAACTGCAGTTTTAAAAACAATACCTATCCCTATTGACCAACACTGGGTAAAATATTCCGCAGCAGCCCGGACAATGGCCACCCATCAAATTCCCTTTTTTAACCTAAATAAACTCTACAAAAACCTAACCCCAAACATATCCTAAACCTAAACCCAGACTAAACCAAACCTAAGTCTAACCTAACCTAGCTATTATTATAAAAAAAAAAGTGCTATATTTTTGTTTCCGTAAGTGAATAACTATTGCACATTATATCGAGCCAAAATAATAGAGAAAAAGTAAGTTAGAAGGTTGTGGAACCTAAAAACTCCTGCGGAATATTAACCCCAAAACTCTCGTGACATAACTAAAGGGGCGGTCACACTAGCCATTTTTACCCGTGGACTGGGCGTCCAATGGCCCTCCAGTGCTGAAAAAACTGCCCAGCATCGACGCCCAGCGGTGGACGGAGCGAATCGTTTATTCGTGGGCGACCCAGCCTCACATGTCTGGGCAGCAGAGAGGATTGAGGGTCTATAGTATTTAAGCAAGCTAATTGAAGAAAATTATATATCTTTATTCAAGAATAAGGATAATACATCGTAGTAATCCTAGATAATTACATTTTTTGAGATGATCAACGATGAGGGACAATACAATGATCACTAAATCAAAGCTACACACTCGCTTGACCTTGGAGCTTCAAGTATAAACAAAGCCGTAATGCCGTATGAATAAAACCTGTTCTTTGTGTTATTAAGGATTGGCGATGATTCCCTGAGGAACTCTATGACCCCTGGTGATGTCCTATGATGCTATCACAGGCGTGGCACCAGCAGTAGTGAGGGGTAGGGGACAGACGTAGGCGGGTGCGGTTTATGAAACTATCGATGGAGTTTTTGCCGAAAAACCAACCGAAAATTTCTCGCCGACGTGGAAATTTTAACCTAACCAGGACTTTGGCATCTTACTTAACCTAAATGAGCAAGCTTTTGCGGGCATTTCATCCCTGAATGCAGAAAATACAGGTAAAACCTAGGTAATAATGGACGGGGGACTGCGCGGGTCATTTCAGTAAACACCGACAAAATTTGTCCTGCCCCAAAATAGGTGCTTTTTCGAATGGAGATAGTTTTTTTTTCCGGGAAAAACCAAATAGTTTTCATACAAAAAAAAAATAATCCCCGAATTTTATGGTCGCCGTTTTCCATAATAACACTGAATCTCCATCAGAAAAAGCACTAAAACTTGACCGGGAAAAATGGTCAGGGTCTCAGATAACAGGGAAGTGATTGAAATAGAACATACCAAACCTAACCTTAACCTAACCTAACCTTATAGGTTTTAATGAAACCAAACCCCTAACCTTAACCACAAAGTATACCTAACCTAACCTTATAGGTTTTAACGAAACCTAACCTAACCTTAACCACAAAGTATACCTAACCTAACCTTAACCACAAAGTATAACCTAACCTAACCTTATAGGTTTTAATAAAGCCAACCTAACCTAACCTAAGGTTAGGTTAGGTAAAACCTTAGTGGTTAAGGTTAGGCTAAGTTTCATTAAAACCTATAAGGTAGGCTAAGGTCAGGTTTGGTATGTTCTATTCAATCACTTCCCGGTTATCTGAGACCCTGACAAATTTTTCTTGGTAAAGTTTTAGTTTTTTTTTTATAGAAATTCAGTGTTTTTAATGGAAACGGCGACCATAAAATTCGGTGAAGAATTTTTTTTATTGTATGAAAACTATTGCTTTCCGGAAAATAAAATTATTTCCATTTGAAAAAGCACTATTTTGGGGGCAGGAAAAATTTGTCAGTTCTCTGAAAATGACCCCCCGCGAAGTCCTCGTCCATTATTACCCAAAAGCCTGATTAAATGTGTAAATTGGGTCCTGTAATATCAAGAATTGGAACTCGCCGCTGGCGGCGAGAGTTCCCATCGGCGACAGTTCCAGGTACCCAACCGCGATAGGAATTCTCGCCGCCGTCGTCAAGTGTTCCAATTCTTGATATTACAGGACCCAATATCATTTAAACAAGTTTTACCCCTGTTTCTGCATTCAGGGATGAAATACTATCGTTAGCTTGATCAGTTAGGTTAAGTTAGGGGCCAATGCCCAGGTCAGGTTAACAATTTCCACGTCGGCGGAGAGTTCTAGATTGGTGTTTCGGCGACAGTTCCATAAAACACGGCGGTTGTTTTACTCACGGCACACTCGGGGTGTGCCGTGGAGTTGTCGCGTGGATATCTCTTAATACCCAAATATACCGAAATACACCTAAACACATACCAAAATTTTACCTAAAAATCCCGATAATACAACTAAATATTCCAAAAATATACCGAAATACAAAAAAAATATACCGATAATACACCTAAATATACCAAAATACACCGAAATATACGAAATTACACCAAACACGTTAAAAAATGTATGTATTATGTTCTTGAACCTTATTTTAGTGTATGTCATGTATTACGGTATATTTTGGTTTTTAAGAGACGCCGTTGTCGCGTTTGTTTTGATTTGAGATTGCCTAGCACTGGGCTGGGAGGCGCCGCGGCCAGACAGTAGTGTGACCACTTGCTCTGGGCGCCCAGAAGTAGCTCTGCTCCCAGCCCACGCAAAACCGCCCAGTCCAGGGAAAAAAAATGGCAAGTGTGACCGTAGCTTAAGGGGGCTACGCCCGGTTTAAAAATTCTAGTGTTTCCCCATACTCTCCCACTTCCCCAAACAATTTTGGGGACCTGTGGGAATGGGGGGTTTTTCGGGTGAGGAGCAAATAATGCGTCGGAAACACGAAATTTAAGAGTTGTGTAAGGGGGGTAAAATTCCCTAGATCTTGGGAAATTTTCCCTTACATCTAGAGAAATTTGCCTAACCAAAATTAACCTAACCTAGCGGGGGGCTGACCCACCGATAACCTAACTAAACTAACCATATCTAACCTAAGCTAACCTAAGCTAACCTAACCAAATCTAACCTACCCTAACCTACCCAAAACAAATCAAACCCAAACCCTCCTAGGGGGGGGTTGGGGGGGGGAGGGGGGTTCTCGACACTTCGGTAAATCATTCTGTGAGGATCGGGCAGGTTCACGTCTCTGGATTTCAGAAGAAACCCAATGAATTTCCTAGATCTGGGGATTTTTTTTTCAACCCCCCTAACTCAAAATACATGTGGTTGCGACGATATTTTTTACCCACCCAAAAATATCCCGCATTCCCCCAGGTCCCCAAGTTGTTTGTGGGAGAGCGGGAGTATGGGCAAACACTAGAATATTACCTACCTTCCCAGACCACCCACCCCGCTATTTCACTAACCTAACCTCACTGGGGGATTTGCTCCCCAAGCCCCCCTTGTGTTATTTCATTCCGACGGCTGTTGAAAGGGGTTAGAAATACTGCAAATTGTCAGATCAACAAGTTGAAGACCGTTATAAATGGTGCCTTGTAATGCATCAAACTGCAGTAGACCCCAACCCCTCATCCTTCCCTCCTCCCCCTGTTGTAAGCCACAGTACCCCGTGGTGCATAAGCCCTCATCCAGTGTTCCTTGACAAGTCACACCAGTAGGACAACAATGCATAATGATGCCCAAAGGCAGCACAGGGGCAGGGGCGGTGATGAGCTATGGCGCCTGGACCCTGCGTCGCGGTCTTACCTGGGTGGCCTTAAGGTTGATCCAGCGGGTGTACTTCATGTCTGAACAGCCCCAGGGAAGCAGTAAGGGCGCCACGGAACACTTAACACTGACCCCAACACTACAGGGAACGGAGCCATGGGGGGCCCGCCCTCGAGGCGAGCCGTGGCGAGTGGCGAGGGTGGCGTCAGTTAAAAGTATCGGTTCATAGTTCCTCTTCAATTTTGCCTCCTTTAGTTAACACTCTTGTCAACTTTTCCCTTTGGCTATATCACCTGTGATCCTGATCATTGTGTTCTTTCTGCCAGCACGGTGTAGGAACAGGAACACGGGGAAACACAAACACAGACACAAGGCAGCGAGCCACAACCCAGCCACTCCACCATGCAAAGATTACGTCACTACGTGTGCCCGGTGCCGTGTTCGAGTTGTTGGGCTCCTTGGGGATTTAACAATTTTTTCTGTATCATATTTATCTGTTCAAAGAAGATAAATATTGATTCAAAAAAATATTTCACATATAGGTAGATATTGCACTGCTACGAGATAACAGTAAAGTCGCCAGGGCCCAAAATTATAAAGTTTTAGGATTCGTCTAAGGCCCCGTCACACTACCACTCACACCGTCGGTGCTTGCCGACGGGAAGCGCCTTTGCCAGGGTTGTGTCCACACGAACGGTTTTGTTCGGCGGTCAGCGCGCTTCCTGATTTCAAAGTGAGAGTCATGTTTTCTGCATATCGTGTACTTCACTCGAGTTTATGAAATAACCACAGGGTTTTAGAAAAACTGACCCAACTATCATCTTCAGACACATTTCTGCATATCATAAGCAAGAAAAATATACGAAAACCTTTTTGTGTATTCTAAAAATTTAGCAAAAAGAAATAAGTGTAGAAACATTTTTCTTCACTTTTTTGTCTTCAACTCGCTGCAATTTCCCGACCATTTTTCCCATTTAATTTTTGATCACATACTCGTAATCAGTGACTTTCTTTGGTTCTGATGGTATACGGTACATAGCAAAGCCCAAAAAAATCTAGATGGTGAAAGCTGCCGATAACTTGAAGCATGTGGTTCGGCGCTGACCCGTGAGTGACGGGCATGCCCGCCAATATTAAACCTGCTGAATGTTGGCGGGCAGCGCCGACGGTTTCATTTTGTCGTCGGCATCGTGTCCACACTGCCACTTTTGAGTGACGAACACTGTCGACGGCAAGCGCCGACGGTGGTGGGTGGTAGTGTGGACTGGGCTTTTGACTCGCTCGAGTCTTAAAGTAATCGTCCAGACCATTTCATCATTTCCCGATTTAATGCAATCAACGCATAGCCCTTAACGAGTATATCAACAATACGTCGTCACTTTTTTTATCAGTAAGCCGTTTTTAAATAATCCGCAATCAAATCTGCAAATTCCCCGAGTTTTCAAAACGCTCTCAAGGTTTGCAGACGTCAGGCTCAGGCTCGGTGACGTAGCATCAGGGGGGCTCATCTTCCCGCGCTGATCAGAGAGACGTAAACACAGAGATAAATACAGGGGTAACACGAGTTTATGCAAATGTTGATACAGGAGGGTAGACCGAATTATTCTAAGAACAAAATGCTCTATACCCAAAGCTTTTGAAGCTTCCTTTACGTGACATGGAGTGAGAAAGAATTACGCGGCCGTCATGTAACTCACGGTAGCGGGAGGCAGGAGGTATGAGATGTGCACTCGCGCGTATGCCCCCGGTGAAATTATGAATTTTTAATCTAATGTCTACTAGTTTTGGACAATTACAGTATCTTATAAGTTTTAACTACACAATGATATTAATAAACCCGGCGTGTTATTACCAAAAAAAGCAGTACATGAGAAAAAGCAGGGCTGTCATAAGCAATAATGTAAAGGGTACTTGACATTAGTCGGCGAGGGAAAAGGCCAAGGGGGTAGGGATGGTGCCGTGCGAGGCTACATCAAGCTGTGTCCCTCCTTTTTCCCGCCCAGGGCCAGTGGCAGGGTTTCAGTGAATTAATGAATCTTTGTCTCGTTATAAGATACTGTAATGCTCCCTAATTTGTAACAATCATAATTAAACTAATGGCATAATTTCAGAGATGACCACGATCCGTAAATAATCCCCATATCCAGAACCCCATATCCAGAATAATACTCCACATTACCGTAAGCGTACAACACTGTTACAGTTATTTCTCTCAAATTGATACTAAATAAGTCATGATTTTAACTCTCTCAAACTAAACACTGTCGCTTAATCTGGGCGGGAGAAGGAGGGACACAGCTGATGTAGCCTCGCCACGGCACCCATCCCTACCCACCTTGCCTCTTCCTCGCCGACATAATGCCAAGTAGCCCTTTACATTATTGCTTATGACAGCCCTGCTGTTCTCATGTACTGCTTATTTGGTAAATAACAGCCGTTTATTAATATCGATTGTGTAGTTAAAACTTATAAGATACTGTAATTGTCCATAACTAGTAGAAATTATGATTAAATAATTCATAATTTCACCGGGGGACATACGCGCGAGTGCACATCTCATACCTCTGCCAAGATAAAGAGACAGATAAAGAAAGATAAAGAGACACCTGTTAATCCACCTCGTACTCGGGCTCAAACATATAGGATCCCATGACAATCTGAGGTTCGTTTTCCTCATAGTATACGCGACCAGCGTCATTTCTTTCGGTGTCAGATTGAGCATCGTACTCTAAATCTGTCACAGCGACAGATTCACTGTCTGACACCGAAGTACAATCGCTCATCATAACATTTGCCGACAGGTGCCAGACAGAGTGTCTGCGGGCGTCCCTGTTCTGACGTCATCAATAACAGTCGTAGCCCTGTTGGAGGGAAGATTTTTTTTTCGCGCGCTTTTTACAAAAGTCGTGTTTTTACGGAAATAAGGCCTGGAAATCAATTATTTTTGGTGGATTAGGTGTTTTGAATGTACATTCAACATAATTCGGCAAAAAAAAAATGGGTCTGGACGACTACTTTAAATATGGCGGCCGGCGTCCTAAATCATTTCGAGCGCATCCTAAATCGCTAAGACTCGTCCTAATTTCGAGGTTTGGCTAGGACAGGGTGTGAGGTGTCCTAGCGAGCAGGGCGGCGGCTAAGACTCGTCCTAAGACGTAAACATGGAGTGCTCCACCCACTCCTGAGAACTTTTCGTGACAGGATAGATGTACTGGACGAACTTGTTGATACATAACTAATCAAGCGATACCGCTTGGACCGAGAAGGGATTATATATGTGACAGACTAGTGGGAGATGTAATATAAAGCAACACTAAAAAATACGGCGATCAGTGCATGACAAGTCACGAGTGTGTTATTATTCACTCTTTGAGGTAGTCATGTTCCTCCTGCCTTGATATCATGTATCGTGATACAGATTGAAGTGCATCCCCACCAAACTGTTGATGAAGAATGGTATCATGTTGAGAATAAAAGCGATTTAGAGAAGGCTCACTATAAATAAAAATTTAAAAAAATTGAATAAGTCGTGATTTATTAAGCCATGGAACAATATCCATATAACTATTTCTCTTCCACTACGTAGTCTTGATAATTTTCTTATTTGTTCTTGATATCATCTGTTAATATACCAAACCCCACCTCTAACCTAACTTAACAGTTTTTGGTTGAAAGAACTAGATTCTAAGTAGTATATGTATCAGCATTATTATTCAATTGCACCATGGGAAATTGGGTTTAAAAGACTCAGAATGAAGAAATCTACACTATGAAACAGGTTAGAATTGTCAGGCTCGAGGATGACCTAAACCAAACGGTAAATATTCCGCAGGAGTTGGTGGTTTGTTGGCGGGTGGCTAACCACCCGGACAATCGCGCACCATCAAATTAGTTTTTTTTAACCTAAATAACTCAACATAACCTAATCCAAATCTACCCTAAGCTTAACATAACCTAAACCAAACCTTAACATAACCTAAATCTAACCTAACCTAACTCAGCAATTTGGTAATAATGGACGATGACTTCGCGGTCGTTTTCAGACACCGACTATTTTTTCCTGGTCTTCAATAGGCGCATTTTCTAATGGAGATAGTTTTATTTTGCGCAAGCCCAAAGTTAAAAAAAAAAAAAAAATCATCACCGAATTTTATGGTACCGTTTCCATTAAAACACTGTATCTCCATCAGAAAAAGCACTTAAAACTTGGCCGGGAGAAATTAGTTGCAGGGTCTTATAGGTTTTAATGAAAACCTAACTAACCTTTAGGTTTTAATGAAACCCAAACTAACCTGGAAAATCTTAAAAACAAGGTCTCCACGCTAAGCTGACACAAATGTTGGCTCTACGTATTATACTTACTGTCTTAAGACATCTGTTTATTTTAATGAGTGCCGATCCTTACTTTGTCTACATGGCCGATATTAAATTTCAGCGATCCATAATGTTATATTATTTAGTTTTGGTTGCGGGTCCCGGAAGATGCCAGTAGAAGATGCTCGTAGCCGAAACGCCGTGTGACGAACGTGCATATTTTTGCCACCACTACGGGCATCTTTTGGTAGCAAAATACCAAAAGATGCCGGAAAAAGTGTCTGTGTGACACGGCCTTTAGGTTAGGTTAGGGCAGATCAGGTTAGGTTAGGTTAGGTTAGGTTACGTTAGGTTAGGTTAGTGCACAGCACAAGGGGCTCGAAGAGGGGTGCTAGGGTAGGTCTGTAGAGTTTGTCATCTTTAGAATAGAGGCTCAATCTCCTATCTTCTCCTTATGGCCAACAAGCTTGGGGACATGGTGGAAACCTGGGTTTTTGGGTGGGGGAGCACACACATAAGGGAAATATGGCCCCCCCCAAAAAAAATCCTAAAACTAGGGAAATTTTCCTAGTTCATGGACTTTATCGGGGAAATATTTCCCTTATATGTGTGCTCCCCCACAAAAGGAGCACACTCATAAGGGAAATATGACTCCCCACAAAAAAATCCCTAAACTAGGGAAATTTCCCTAGTACATAGACTTAATCGGGGTAATATTTCCCCGATAAAGTTCATGAACTAGGGAATATCCCTAGTTTAGGGATTTTTTGGGGGGCCATATTTCCCTTATGTGTGTGTGCTCCCCACCCAAAAACTCCGGTTTCCCACCATGTCCCCAAGCTTGTTGGCTATAAGAAGAAGATAGAGGGTGGAGCCTTTGTTCTTAAGATTTACCCCTAACCTTAATCACAAAGTAGATCTAACCTAACATTATAGGTTTCATTAAAACCTATAAGACTCTGACAAATCTTTCCCGGCCAAGTTTAGTGCTTTTTCTGATGGAGATAGTGTTTTTTAATGGAAATGGTACCATAATATTCGGTGATAATTTTTGTTTTGTTTTTAAACTGGGCTTGCGCAAAATAAAACTATCTCCGGTAATAATGGGCGAGAGTTTCGCGGTCGTTTACAGAGACACCGACTATTTTTTCTTGGCCTACAATAGGTGCTTGCTCTAATGGAGATAGTTTTATTTTGCGCAAAAAAAAAAAAAAAAAAAAAAAAAATGAAAAAAATTAAACTTAACCTAACCTTATAGGTTTTAATGAAACCTAACCTAACTGTAAGGGTTTTAATGAAACCTAACCTAACCATATAGGTTTTAATGAAACCTAACCTAACCTTAACCACAAAGTATACATTTTTTAAATCTTTTTTTTATGGGTTTGCGCAAAATAAAACTCTTCATTAGAACAAGGAACGGTAAAACTTTGGAAGAAGTCCTTCACCCCTATCTTTTTTTTCTTCCCCCTATAGCCAACAAGCCTGGGGAACTGGCGGGAATACGGGGTTTTTGGGTGGGGGAAGCAAATATAAGTGATTTATGGCTCCCAAAAAAATCATCAAAGTCACTATATGTAAAAATCTAACCTAACCTAACCTTAACCACAAAGTATACCTAACCTAACCTAACCTTAACCACAAAGTATACCTAACCTAACCTAACCTTAACCACAAAGTATACCTAACCGAACCTAACTTAACCTTAACCACAAAGTATACCTAACCGAACCTAACTTAACCTTAACCACAAAGTATACCTAACCGAACCTAACTTAACCTTAACCACAAAGTATACCTAACCTAACCTTAACCACAAAGTATACCTAACCTTAACCACAAAGTATACCTAACCTAACCTAACCTAACCTTAACCACAAAGTATACCTAACCTAACCTAACCTTAACCACAAAGTATACCTAACCTTAACCACAAAGTATACCTAACCTAACCTAACCTAACCTAACCTTAACCACAAAGTATTCCTAACCTAACCTAACCTAACTGGACTTAGAATTTTTTGAGGCACCTCATATTTCATAGCGGCCGTGTGGGTTAACCAAGGCTGAGCGCACGCTGGAACCTTTACAGATGTGAAGTACAATAAGCATACAATACAGTGCGGTAGTTCATTTCAGTCAAAGCCGGCAGGAGGAGTTCCAAAGTATTTCCCAAGCACCTATTGTAGGCCAAGAAAAAATAGTCGGTGTCTCTGAAAACGACCGCGAAACTCTCGTCCATTATAACCCTATCTCCATTAGAAAAAGAACCTATTGTAGGCCAGGAAAAAATAGTCGGTGTCTTTGAAAACGACCGCGAAGTCCTCGTCCATTATAACCGGCAGTCCTTGACGTATCTCTCGATATGGAAGGCGGCGCGGCGAGCATGTGGTTGGCGATGGCCTGTCAGGCATCTGCCTTGCTCTTCGCCGATCATCTCGGCATGGAAAATTCCCCTCGCAGGACATAGGACATTTTTCCTTGCTTGAAAGAGCTGGCCAAGGATGAAAGTCTTGTCCTGAAAAATATTATTTTTCTCGTCGATAGAGCGAAGACAATGTCAATGTTTGTGTCTTTTGAACGGAACGTTGCATATCTGGTACAATTATTCTTATAGATGAATTCATTCGTTGTAGTCTTCAGCAATTATCATAGAAATATTAATCTTGTGTTTTTTGATATTTTTATACCTTCTGATGACTCTAGTAGTGATTATTTCATGAAATCCAAATGGACTCTTGCTAAATGTAGCGCTCAGCGCTTCGTCCTAAGCCGCCGTCTTAGGACGCGTCTTAGACTTTCCTCGAACCTTAGGACGCAGGGTTAGGACGAATCCTAGGACGAATCCTAAATCTTTATAAGTATGGGCCCAGGACAACTTTTTTTCTGTTTACAGAAGTGTTGTGGCGTTATTCAGGGGGGGCATTTTGGAACACTACTAAGACCATCTTAGGGGACTAAGACCATCTTAGCGCTAGTTGGACATTTTCGGAAGCAAATTTCGCTCGCTAAAGGCCCCATCCACGGTCGATTGGTCGTACGATCTGATCCGACAGCCCTGATCCGATGGTTTTCCTACCACCCACTAACGATCCGACCGCACCTCAAGATGTTTAGTTGGTGTGTATCCCAGCGAGTAGAGCCCAGAAACGGGAGGAAAAGTCAGGCCAGGTTCAGTTTTTTTGGTTATATACAGTGGTGGCTGGGTACCAAAGGGTGCCGAGCCAGATGGGTCCATTTAACAGGTGTAAAACCCCCGCGGCGCCAATAGTAAAACCCCAAACCCAGCAACGTAAAGCCCAACAATCTACCCACATTTATACTCCCTCCACCTTAGTTAATAATTAGTATTAATTATACCCATATCGCAGGCTTGACAGAAACTCTAGCGAGCGCGCAACGGTGGTCTAGAAGGTGGTCGTTTGTGCGGGCACCAATCCCCGCGGAGGCCCCTCGGCTTGTTTAGAGTTATCCGTTGATGCAGGAGATGATACAGCTCTGCGGGTACGTAACGATCGAGGCGTTTTGGATCTTTTTTACGGGCCCAGATTCCCTTTCTTTCCCCATTTGATTGGAGATGTGGCTCTGTATTGAAGATTGCCGCCCCGAGTGGGTTGGTCCGGGAATTTGGGGCCCAAACCCTCACTAGTGCGGGGGGTTTTTTGGCGGGCTGCTCTGATGTGGTCGAGTGTCTTCTAAATTTTCCTCCCCTTTCCAGTCTCAAGGCACGAATCCGTCGCGGTCAGTTACCCCCAGGATCCATTTTGCTCTCCTTGGTCCTTGGCAGGGAGAACATCACCCAAACACCCGAGTAAGTTCGCGAGGCATGTGATATACTGATTTCTTTCTCCACTGGTAAAGCTCCACCTTATCACCGGTTGTCCTTCCCAGCTGATCCAAAGAAGTCTTCTGGGGGGTCCAAACATTTAAACCCGCCGGGGTGACCCCGGTCAGCTGTGAGGGGAGGATCTGTAATTTAAGAGAAATCTAGAAACTTTTGTATCCAGGTGCCTCCCCTTTTTTTCCCCAGTCCTTGCGAAGTTTGTATGCTTTCCACTTTAAACCCTTTCCTTCGGAGACAAGGGGGAGAAGTGATGTGCGATGCCGTTGGCTCGCAGAAACCCGGAATTTGGGCATGTGAACAAGTGCATTATCAGAAACTCGGTCGGGATTTCCAAATAAGCCATAGATTTTCTAATTTCTCTATTGTTTTCATTTGCAGAAGAGATGACTTTTTTTGCACCTCCAACCCCTTTACGTGGCACTACAATAAGAAGCCCCATCTGACCTTTGACCGGGCCCAAAATAGTCAAATGAGGCGACTCCATGGACGCTGTGGCCAAGCCCAAGGGGGTATTCATAGGGGGGGCCTTTGGGCTTGCTCCTGACAAACTTACACCCCTTTGCACCCTTTCCCAAACACCTTATCCG
>JACEEZ010008959.1:17018-19518 GCA_016584305.1 Chionoecetes opilio
GTTCTCATCGTTCCCCGCGTAAAACTTTCTACGGATGTTATTTACACGTTATATGAATTAATCCTTAATATTGCTTTATTTTCAGTTCGTAAGGTTCTCACATAATTTACTGCTCATATTTTACTGATTTCAAGCGTTATTTCATGATCTAAGAGACATTTTAGGGTAATGTAAATGCTACGTTTAGCGCGAAGTTGTGTCAGCAGGAACTGCTAGACCCATAGCTATGGCGGAGATTTGCTCCATAACATAGAGATCTTATGGGCAACTTATGCTATGTCGAACCTTATGGGAATTCCATAGCCTTATTATAAATACCGGGCCTGGGCAGAGATGCTCGAAAGAGTTACGGGCCCGTAAGTATTACCCTAAGGGACTTTTACCTCGTAGCGCCTCTAAGGGAGATGCTCAAACCGTTTTCTCACTTGCTACGGGACCGTGAGGCTAAGGGTGGTCGGGAGCATCCTTAACTCCCTAAGGGAGTGAAATTTGAAGCGGCTAGAGATCAACAAACAATAAATTACAAGTTGTATCACTATACTTTATGTTTATTGTGTATTATAGAGCCATTTCATGCTTGCCTGTTTGAAATGTGATGTGTTTATTGCTTCACTGACTCCATATATATCATATTTAACATACAATACCTATAGTACTTGTAATAAATTCATATCAGGGCAAACCTATATATTAAATATATATATCGGTCGACTTCTTGAATCAAAACGTATAGTTCATTATACAAGTTTGGCCGCTATAATGATCCGGTGGTGGTGGTGGTATCAAATGTCTGACGTACTAGTACACACGCACGTATACACACAAGCAAGGATATTATAAAGTTATACTATCCTTGCACACAAGTGTCACGTGTGTCACAGTGAGGTGTTAGCCCCCCCGTGTGTCTTGTCTGACCTAAAGAGCGAACGCGCAGTTCTCGTCCACTATAACAGAGTACCGCCAGGGCCACGGATACGGCATACGTACGGCGCGGGCCAGCAGTGGTCTATAGATACTAATTTCGGACACGTGAGACTCAAACCTATGATCAGCGCATCAAGGTATACCCTGGGTACGTCTCTGTAGTAATCAGTGGGAGAATATTACGCTGAAAGGCTAATGTGGCAGCTATGTATTATCGTAACATTCTGGCGATAGTGAGCTAAAATCGGCCCTATTTCGGAAATCAGCCGATCTAGCTCAACACCGGAACACTAGTTTTTAGGTTTAGGTTAAGTTATGTTTAGTCTGGTTTAGGTTAGGTAAGGTTTATGATAGGTTTGTGTTAAGTTTTGTAGTTATTTAGGTTAAATAAGTGTGGGGGGGTGTGGCAACCCTCATCTTCCCGCCACATCTCAGTGTCACCCGAGGCGGGCAGTTGTGACTCCGGCGAGGCAGTGACCAGTCGTCCTGTCAGCTCTCTGTAATTAGAGGTTAAGTCTCCAATAAACATCACGGCGCGCCCCCAGCCCTTCTGTGTTCCAACCCCACCAATAAGCGTCCGCGGGATGATTTCCGAAAGAGGCCGATTTTAGCACAACAGCGGCATTTGAAGTCTCTTTAAATTTATTTATCGGGCTCCCTGACAGCTGAGAGCATGATGATTGGCTAGATAAAGCCGCGTCATGTGAGGCGCTGCTCTGTGATTGGTTAGCAGAATTTTCCCACACATATCCCTAGAATACCCCTATATTCCCCACCCAGAGGCCACCGATAACCGTACGGGAGTGACGGCTCGGTACGAGCATCTCCCTCAGCCCACCCTCGTAAGGTTATTGTAGCCATACACTCGTAAGTTGTCCCTTACGAGGCATTTTTGAGCATCCCTGCCCTGGACTGCGCACGGAATATCGGCCTGTTGCACATGGGCCTGAACTTGCCCTGAAGTCGGAGGGCCGCTCGGATCATATATATATATATAATAATATAATATATATATATATATATATATATATATATATATATATATATATATATATATATATATATATATATATATATATATATACGCATCATATAGACTGGTTTATCAGTATATATGATATACTGTAATCTTCGTAAATGTTTGTTCTATAATATTATCAAATAAAAAACAGTAAAACACGGTAAAGAAATGCCATTACGAGACTATGAAGAAATATGCATTCACTTAACTCTTCGCCATTTAAAACTTTGCGAGTCAACTTTTATCATGAAGGGTATCAATAGAAGCGCAATTTTATTAGCTTTCCATTGCTATATTTCGTTATCTGATAAATTAATTAAAACCATGCATAAATTAGCGTTAAATAAATAAATAAAATCATCAATCGGGTAATTTTCCCGATTGATGAGGTTATTTATTTAGTTAACGCTAATTTATACATGGTGCTAATTCATTTATCAGAAAACGAAATATATAAGTAAATAAATAACATCATCAATCGGGAAAATTACCCGATTGATGATTTTATTTATTTATTTAACGCTAATATATGCATGGTTTTAATTAATTTATCAG
>JACEEZ010008959.1:24518-37018 GCA_016584305.1 Chionoecetes opilio
GAGGTCTCCTGGCTCAAGACCAAGGTCCAGGTGTTTGGAGACTTACTAGATGAAGCAGTACAGTCTGTTCATGCGTGTGGCGAGGACATTGAGATCTTGGAAAGTTTTACATACCTTGGTAGCGCAGTCCATAATGACGGCGGGTCACGTCAAGAAGTCTTACGGCGGATTGGCATAGCCCACGGTGTTATGGACTCGCTCAGCGGGAGTTTTTTGGCGTTGTCGGTACCTGTGCAGGAGGACAAAGATCCGGATCTTCAAGTCGCTTGTGATCCCTGTCTTACTCTATGGTTGTGAGACATGGACACTAAATAGGGACTTGAAGAGACGAATCAATGCCTTTGGTAAAAAAGTGTCTTCGCAGAATCAGGGGTATCGCTGGGATGATTACGTGTCAAATCAGCGATTGCACCGTGAGACTGAATCGAGGCCTATTACCTGCATAGTCCGTCAGCGCCAACTTGGCTATATGGGCATGTGGCACGCTACCCTGAAAACCGACCCTTTCCCCATCGGGTTGTATCTGTAAGAGACAATCCGGCGTGGAGGAGGCCAAGGGGCGCCCACAAGGCTCGTGGCTGGGGCAAGTTGATGTTTTTGTCGAGAGCTGTTTGGGTTTATGGGAAAGGAGCCTGCATAGGAACTCGCGCGTGGTGACCCCCGGGAGTGGCGTCGTAGGGTGGGCGAGACGACGCGCCCCCCGGCGTATGCCCCCAATGATTGATTGATTGCTAAGTTAGGATAGATTATCGGGGGTCAAGGGGGGCAGAGCCCCTCGTTAGGAGGTTAGGTTTAATTTGCTTAGGTTAGGTTAGATTATGAGGGGGGCCTTGTAATCTCGGAGCTTGAAGGTTAGGTAAATTTCCCATATCTAGGGAAAAGTACCCTAGATATAGGTAATTTTGACTCCTACACAACTCTAAAAATACGTGTTTTCGACGCATTATTTAGTCCCCACCCTCAAACCCCGCATTCCCACTGGTCCCCAAGCTTGTTTGGGGCAAGGGGGAGAGTATGGGCAAACGCTAAAAATTTACCAAATAACATCATATTTCCAAATGTAATGGCGAAAGGGTGACGGAAGGATACACACAAGTTAAGTCATGTAGTAAAGGAGGAGAAAGAAACAATGGCCAGGGAGGAAGTGATGACCAGGCAGAGATACGGCAGTATACGTAGCTACAGATACGGCAGTATATCTACCTAGCTACGTATACTGCCGTATCTGCCTGGTCATCACTCCCTCCCTGGCTTTTGCCCCTTTCCCCTTCTGTACTACGTGGTTTACCTGTTGTGTTTCCTTCCGTCACCCTTCTACCATTACTTGTGGAGATATAACATATTATTTATAGGGAGAGAGACAAGTGTTTACATGATCGTTCCCGCGTAAAACTTTTCTACGGGATGTTATTTACACGTATATATGAATTAATCCTTTAAAATTGCTTTATTTTCAGTTCGGAAGGTTCTCACATAATTTACTGCTCATATTTTACTGATTTCAAGCGTTATTTCATGATCTAAGAGACATTTTAGGGTAATGTAAATGCTACATTTAGCGCGAAGTTATGTCAGCAGGAACTGCTAGACCCATAGCTATGGCGGAAATTTGCTCCATAGCTACGGAGATCTTATGGGCAACTTTATGTTATGTCGAACCTTATGGGAATCCCATAGCCTTATTATAAATACCGGGTCAGGGACTTACTGTAGTTGTGTTAAGCGGGAACTAGAATTTACTTTTTTTTTTTTTACCTTGACCAGTCCTTTGTGATGTAAAAAAAAAAAAAAAAAAAAAACAGATGTAGCCTGGCAGCGTATTTTATTATGGCAGTACTGTCGCCACCATGGAGACTACCAGTATACCAAGGAGGTTATAAGACATGGCGTGAACGTGAAGCTTCAGCCTCTCAGGGCAGGTCATGGAGGCCATACTGTTCCGGCAAGACGCGCGGGCAACATATGGGTAAGGGCGGGCTGGATAAGCCCTTTAGTATACATAGCATAAACAATTAAACAGATCAGTGTCTGAGTAAACCTGTGGTACAATCTTTGCCGTTCTGCCTTGCCGAATGAGGAGCTCTGTGAAATTTAGGGATCTCACGTGACCATTAACTTCATCGGGATTTCATGATTCTGCATATTATCTGGTATTCTGATTTCAGTAGATTTGTGCTTCAATGGACTTAAAGTAATCGTCCAGACCCATTTTTTCTTTGCATAATTATGTTGAATGTTCATTCAAAATACCTAATCCACAAAAAATTATTCATTTTCACGCCTTATTTCCCTAAAAACATGACTTGTAAAAAGCGCGGGAAAAACAACAGCCACATTCCAGCCGTGGCGCGAAACTTGCTGGCGTCGACACAGCAGGAAGCCTCCCAGTCCCGCCCGACACAGACACACGGAGACTCTGAGAAAAATGTAGTACTTGGGGAATTTTGGGTGCTTCTGGTATATTTTTTGTGCGACACGGCACATACTTGCATCCTGCATGGGCACGGCAAGAAAGCCGTGCCATTCCCGAGAGCTTAGCACCCATTCACAACCCACACGGCGACGATATATGTGTGCAGACCTTTGGAGCGACGGTGAGCGGCCGGTAGTAGCCAGGTACTGCAGCCCTCTCATCTCGGTGGCCTTGCTACTACCCGCCGCTCCCCGCCGCTTGCCGCCGCTGCACACATCTGCACACATATATCGTCGCCCCACAGTTTGCAAATGGGTGCTAAGCTCTCGGTAAAGGCACAGCCCCCACACTGCACCCACACAGGATGCAAGTACATGCCACATCGCACAAAAAAAATATCAGAAACACCCAAAATTCCCCAAGTACTACATTTTTCTCAGTCTCCGCGCATATGTATCAGGCGGTGCTGGGAGGCTCCCTGTTGTGACGTCGCCGACCCATGGTGCGTCGTCTGCTGATAAACAGTTGTGTTTTGAGAGCACGGGGAATTTACAGATTTTGAATGCGGATCATTTAAAAACGGGTTACTGGATGCAAAATGTGACAACATGTTGTTGATATACTCGATCATGGCTATATTTTGACTGCATTAAATCAGGAATGATGAAATGGTCTGGACGATTACTTTAAATGCCCGCTATAAACACGCTACCTTGAAACCGATCCTTCCCACCGGGTTGTATCTGTAAGAGACAATCCGGCGTGGAGGAGGCCAAGGGGGCGCCCACAAGGCTCGTGGCTGGGGCAAGTTGATGTTTCCTGTCGAGAGTTGCTTGGTATGGGAAGGCAGCCTGCATGGGGACTCGCGCGTGGTGACCCCCGGGAGTGGCGTCGTAGGGTGGGCGAGGCGACGTGCCCCCCAGCGTATGCCCCCAATGATTGATTGATTGATATAAACAATGAATGCTTCAGAGCGAGCGTCTCCTTGGCCACGCTGCCTCATGCTATATAACCTCGGGGTATACTGCCTTACAAACCCTACCTTGACAGCGACACTTGTATTGGCAACATTTACTAACGTGGAATAGGTACAAGACTTAGTGTGACCTTGACATTACCCGTGACAGGGAGGGCGACGCCGAGAACCACCAGAAGCAACGCCTTCCACAACATGTCGAGGAGTGTCTGTACTGCCCCGTCGCCACACGCACATCAGGTATATAGCTTGCTCTTCGCCCACACCCTCCCTCCTTCTCCCCCTTGCCCCCCTTGCCTAGCACCCTCTGAACACCCCCTGCCCCCCCTCCCCCTCCCCAACCCTCCCTGAGCATATCACAGAATCAGAAAACGCCTCATGCCGAGAAAGACAGGTGTTATGTGTCGCAGGAGATTACGATTTTATACAAAGTTCAGGAAGCAGAGGTGAACGAGGTTACGGCGTACATACAAGACTTTAACAGAAGGGAGAGTGACGTGTTGGATGGGGGAAGTTGGGTAGCGGGGGGAGAGGGAGAGGGTAGTGATAGGTTCCGGTCATATTGGAGAAATTGCTGTTCTACCTCTTAAATTTAAACTAGCTCTTCACGTGAAAATGTAGAATTACTAGGAAAAAAATTGATGTATCACCCACAGAATATATAACAAATAATCCTAAGCTGACTTTAGCCTAACTGATAATAATTACGAAATGACTCAGACTTCTCAAAATTCAATATTGGGGCAGATCCTTTTGTCAATGGATACGTAATACTAGCTAGCGTCGTCTCCAGCTGATCCTAACACCACGTCTAACCTCCTAACCCTCCACCTCAACATCTCGAAGAGAGTCACATGTACAGACTGCACCGTATACTTTTTTCGTTACCTATTATATATACCTTCTCCTCGTCCACCTCCACCCTCTCTCCCTCCTTCCTCTGCCTTCATAAAAAAAAGCGCACAGAAAAAGAATGGAACAATGGTGTTTAATGTCGAATGAAAAAAGGGAAAAAATAATATTGCTTGAAAGATGTGTCATTAAGGCTGCTATGTAGTATAATAATTGAACCCAAGGGAGAACGGTGAGTCTACAGGGTGGTCAAAACATTCTTGGTATAGGTCAGGGCCCGTCAATCTGAAGTAGGACCCGTGGCAGACTTGAAGCACACGTGCATGGTGGGTGCTTCACTGTACATGGCACCCCTCTCCCTCCCCTCCCCCCAACACACACTACCATCGTGGCTGCCGTAATGATAACTTTAAACTTTACAGACGTTGATGAACTGCTCATTGCGTGTTTGCGTGTGTAGGGATGAAGTTGCTGCCTAACATGGACTATTGGTCTAGTCGGAAAAGGGGATTATCGTGCACCCCCCGGAAATATACTTCTAATTGGTGTTACTGGGTGGGAAAATATGTGTAGAAAATGATTAACCTTGCATCCGGATGTCCCACGTATGATTTTTATGCAAATTAGTGCCGCCATTACCGAAAAATTATTTTGCACAATAACTCGCTAAATGTGCAGATAGGTGAACAAACAAGATGTCAAGACCCATGTTTTTAGGGCCACAGATCATGATAAAACTAGTTTTAACGTAATCAAATGCATTTATAGCAATTTAGTATGCAAAATATTGCTGTCATTGCCAAAAAATCACATTTTACACTATCGGTACATACATATCTGCTAATTATTGCAGGTTAATAAACAATGTAGGTGTCAAGGCATGTTTTGGGAGTCAAATATAAGAAAAAGCATCTTTTATTTCTTTAATTATACACTCTGATACAAATATCTGAACATAACTCAGTTTCTCTTTTACTGTACATTCAATTGAAAGAATGTCAGATTCATGATTCATCATCTTCACTTTCAATACCGATACCAGTACCAGATACGCCGCGCTTGTCTGTGTCACTGTGTGGGTGTGGCGTCGTGTTATGCGGTGTATTCATAGCTCTGTGGAAGGATTAAGGGCCTAGTGATCAAGGTACCATGTGGGTGACTTAGACTGGAGTACGTGAGTGTTGCGAGGGTGGTAACGGTGAGGGAAGTGTGTGTGTGTCTAGCCATGGATGACGCGCCGTATAGTGTCCTTGATGTCACGCCAGCTGACTCACCAGCAGACGTCCTCCTCAGCCATGTCGATGTCCTGGCTGCTGTGAGTATGCTTATATAAAAGGTGCGGTCACACGGACAAGTTTTCTGGCAATATTACACCCGGCAACGCAAACGCGGCCCAAACTCGGATATAATTGCGAGTTCTAAGAGAGAATATTGAACACGAGCATGTTCGTGTTGGTGACAATATTCTTGCCAGAATATTGTCACTAAATTCCCATCACAAACGCATATTATTTGACATTAATTTTTAATGCACGCTCCAATTCAATATACAGAAGCTGAAATACATAGCTACAAAGTGGCAAGAACCGATTACAAGACGAATTGTGAAGCCCTGTACACTCTTGTACGTGTTTTTAAGCGATTTGAAGGATACGAAACACCAAGAAAAATTTAAATGAGTAATGGCTGGTATACATTTTCTTTGTTGACGGTCTATTAATAACTAACATTTTTAGGGGATACCAACTTATTATTGATCACTGATGTTGACTGTTGACTGTTTTATGTCTGACGCACTTGCCATACACAAGAATCCATTTCAATCATTCACCACCCTATTTGTGAACCAGTTTCTCCCTATTTCTCCCTATTTTTCCAAAGACGCTTCTTCAGATACATCTTGAGAAGCCAAAATTGCCATTCAAATTATTGCTACCTCTGAAACTCCGTGTGACCCAAACACGGCAAGGTGTTGCCTTTGCTGAATAATTGCAGCCTGAATATTGACGGAAAAATTGCTCATGTGACCGCGGCTTTATTCATACTCCTTTTGGAACACACACACACACACACACACACACACACACACACACACACACACACACACACACACACACACACACACACATGATATATAATGGTATATCTGCAAGGAGATGTAGCATAGAGGAGGCAGCAGGCCGTCAGTGTCAGCACAGTGAGACACGTATAATAGTAGCGTATTTTCGCGACCGCTCTGGCCCGGTCTGGACTGGGCTAGTCCCAGGCGGTCACTGTTTTTGCGAGGCAGTCTAGAACGGTTCAGCCCAGTCCAGGCTGGTCCGACCCACATACCAGGACCACCTTGGACCAGTGTGGGGAGAACTGGCGCATGCGCACTACAGTCAGCGGGGAAGGCGACCAGGAGCTTCTCGTGGTGCTGATAAGACATGAAACACCATGATGGCCGACCATAAGACTAAAGTATCACAGGCGTGGTAGTTGTAAAGTCTTCAGCACAGGTTAAAAGGCGGACGACAAAAAGGATATTGACAAGATGGACGCCTGCCGCCTCCACAGTTCAGTTCAGTACCGCCCACTCGATCCCCCAGCCAATAGGAACGACGAATGGGACGGGGCCAGTCTCGATGTATTTTCGCGACCATCAGTCCACCCTGACCCGGTCCGGACTGGACTGAACCAGGGCGGTGAACGTCACGAAAATGCGCTATAGGCTGCGGAACTTCTCACACACGCAACAATCTTTATAGTGGGTCTTTATCGTGGTAATCACATGCTTCGTTATCCAAACTCTTGACTGCAGGTAATGAACTATGTTTCTTGACCGATTAGTATCTTAACGAGGGGGAGGGAGTGATAATACATGACAGGCAGTGCACGGTGAGGGAGTAGTGAGGTCCGCCCCCCACCAGCCCTCTCCTGCTTGGTCGGCCTGCGTCTGGCTGATAAGTGTGAATGCTATGTATCTGTGCCTTTCTGTGGCTACCAGTGCGGCACAGCAGTGTGAATGATATACACAGTGTTATCAATATGAGCTTTATTTGTATGCCGATGGGTGTCAGCCTCAAAGCGGGGAGTACTCCGCGACATGTTCCTTGTTACTGCACGAACCACAGTGTCTTAGAGTATTATATCCAAGTTGACGTAAGTTAAGAAAAGTATTTCCACATTTTTATCCTGGAAAAGTTTTCTACTTCAATTTTGTATATTTATTCAATAAATATGTGAACTATAGAATTCACTGATTTTCCGGACCATTTTATGTATGTTTTATTTCGTAATGAAAATACTGAAAGATGAAAATATGATATTAATGCATTCAGAGTACGAGATAAACGAGCTTAGAATACAGAATATAGGAAAGAAAAGTTGTTGATAAGATAGTTCAAACAAAAAATGTGACACAAGCAGAATATACGGTGCTACACACTCGTTATCACAAAGTAGTAACTGACAGATAACAGTCTCAACATGTAAGTCAATGGCTAGAAATCTTTACTATACGTATATTATATGCATAGTAGTAGTATATGTATTTGTATTTATCTTGAATTTATTTATCTTTTATGTTTTTTTATTATATGTATAGTAGTCAGTGGCGGCTCGTGATAAAATAAAAGGGGGGACTGCAGCTTCACACAACAGTACGATACATACATTTTACCTATCTCAGGTATGAGTTGTAGTTGATGTTCACGGATTTCAGGGCATGGTAGTAGTGGTGGTGGTAGAAGGGATGGTGGGGGTAGTAGTGGTGGTGGTAGAAGGGATGGGGTTGGGGGGTTGTGTTGGCAGTAGAGGGGATGGCTGAGGTGGTGATGGTAGAATTACAGTATAAGTATTACTTGAAAATAAAGTCAGTACCACTTGATTTTGCCGCCGCCCGCCTTCACTATGCACACCGTCTACACGCACTGGCTGGGGACGAGACTAAAAGCTGGGGACGAGACTAAAAAGCTGCAGGGCTGCAGCACTTGGCGTTCATAAAGCGGGTATCACACGAGGCGTTTCGTCGGACTGTTTCGTCGAACCAAACAAGCATTTGGTTGGACCTGTTCGTCGAACACTGACAACGTATCTAGCACACGGTTGGGCCAACCGCTTCACCCAACAATAACAAACAAAGATGAAGCGATGACAGCGAGAGGCGCGGAGATGTGTTGTTAATGTTTCAACTTTAGGGGCATATATATACGTAGCTACTGGTGATGAAAAGGGAGGAGGTGATTGTTAGAAGAGAACTGCAGCGACAGATGAAGACGCGCTCATGTGGGCTAAATGAGTTGTAGTGGACGAGAACTGCGCGCCGGTTAGGTTAAGTTTCGGTTAGGTTAATTTAATATTCCCGTCAGGGGGTCGAAGGGGACGGAGCCCCTCCCGTTAGAAGGTTAGGTTCAGTTAGGTTAGGGTAATAATTTCATCCCAGCAGGGCGTGGCAGAGCCCAAAATCTAGTGGCGGGCGGGCGGGCGGCCGCCGGCCACTGTTACCTTTGGCCACCGAAACCTGTGGCGGGCGGCCCGCCAGCCCGCCCAATTACCCAATGGCCCAAAACCACACGCCCAATTGTGTAAGCAATTTCGGTCCTAGTGTGAAATAATACCATATGTAGTCAGTGTCTCAGAAAAGTACCGCGCAGTCCTCGTCCATTTTACCGGATCTTGATATTACAGGTGGCCCCGTATAGTGTAGTGGTTAGCACGCTCGGTTCACAACCGAGAAGTCCCGGGTTCGATCCCCGGGCGGAGCGAAGACAGATGGGTGTTCTTTCTTAAAACCCGAGCCCCTGTCCACCCAGCAGTGAATGGGTACCGGGTGTTAGCCGGGGGTTTGTGACCCCCCTCCCGTGGTGGTGGCTTCCCCCAACACTAAGCCCGAGCGGTAGATCACTATGGCTCTGAGGAATTATCCTCTAAACAAACAAACAAACACCACATTCTCTCCAACTCTTTCCGTCTCAATCATCCGTCCCCTTGTCTCACCAGTCACCACACAGTCCCAGCAGCAATAACAGCCATTCTCTTCCTGTCCTTTCAACCACCTCATTCATTTCACATCCCATTTTCAGTGAAAACCACACGCATCATTTCCATTCTCTCCCCGATATACTTCTCAGATCTCATATTTTACTAGTAATCATTCTACCGCAAAATGCAAACACATCAAATCAGCTTCATATTTCTGAAAATCTATCACATATATAATATATAGACTGATCTGTATTAATTTTACTGTAACGTATTATATGATGGTGTTCATTTCAATGCTTAATAATTGCTAACACTATTTATAACTTACAGAAAAAGTATAGACTTATTTTGACCCCAGAGTATGTTCGACGTATGTGCAACATTTTGTATAATTTCACAAAACCATTTCATCGAACATGTTCGGCGAAATGACCCTCGAAGTTCGACCAAACAGTCCAACCAAATGGCAAGTTCGACGAAACAGTCCGACGAAACGCACCGTGTGATAGCCGCTTAAGGGGCGCGGCGGCAGCACAGACATGAATCGTACAGCAAATATGAGAGTAACTTACATTTAGGTCTGGTTTTAATGAAAATTCACTTAGTAACGTATTGAAAATAACCTATAATGACTTTTTATTATGATATATTTGTTAGTAGTGTATCAATTCTGCTGCCTCTAAAGACATCATACACCTGGCAGTGAGTGTCTGGGGGTGCTGCAGCTCCGCAGCCCTATGCCACGAGCCGCCACTGATAGTAGTGATGAGTACTTACTAGAGGGGAGTCTCATCAAGTAGGCTATATCGAATACAAACCAGTGGCGTAGCTAGGTATCTATCAAAGGGGTGGGGGGGGGGGGCACCTGACTATGACCTTCAGATACTTTAGCTCATCCGTCGTGAAGCACAGTTGGTTGGGGCTAGGGTATATATATAGGTACTCTAAAGCGGCTATCACACGGTGCGTTTCGTCGGACTGTTTCGTCGAACTTGCCATTTGGTTGGACTGTTTGGTCGAACTTCGAGGGTCATTTCGCCGAACATGTTCGATGAAATGGTTTTGTGAAATTATACAAAATGTTGCACATACGTCGAACATACTCTGGGGTCAAAATAAGTCTATACTTTTTCTGTAAGCTATAAATAGTGTTAGCAATTATTAAGCATTGAAATGAACACCATCATATAATACGTTACAGTAAAATTAATACAGATCGGTCTATATTATATATGTGATAGATTTTCAGAAATATGAAGCTGATTTGATGTGTTTACAATTTGCGGTAGAATGATTACTAGGTAGTAGAATATGAGATCTGAAAAGTATAACGGGGAGAGAATGGAAATGATGCGTGTGGTTTTCACTGAAATGGGATGTGAAATGAATGAGGTGGTTGAAAGGACAGGAAGAGAATGGCTGTTATTGCTGCTGGGACTGTGTGATGACTGGTGAGACAAGGGGACGGATGATTGAGACAGGGAAAGAGTTTGGAGAGAATGTGGTGTTTGTTTGTTTGTTTAGAGGATAATTCCTCAGCCATAGTGATCTACCGCTCGGGCTTAGTGTTGGGGGAAGCCACCACCCCGGGAGGGGGGTCACAAACCCCCGGCTAACACCCGGTACCCATTCACTGCTGGGTGGACAGGGGCTCGGGTTTTAAGAAAGAACACCCATCTGTCTTCGCTCCGCCCGGGGATCGAACCCGGGACTTCTCGGTTGTGAGCCGAGCGTGCTAACCACTACACTACGGGGCCACCTGTAATATCAAGATCCGGTAAAATGGACGAGGACTGCGCGGTCCTTTTCTGAGACACTGACTACATATGGTATTATTTCACACTAGGACCGAAATTGCTTACACAATTGGGCAATTTTCCGCCCGCCACAGGATTAGGTGGCGGCGGCTGGTGGCCACAAGTAACAGTGGCCGGCGGCCGCCCGCCCGCCCGCCCGCCCGCCACTAGATTTTGGGCTCTGCCACGCCCTGCTGGGATGAAATTATTACCCTGACCTAACCGAACCTAACCTTCTAATGGGAGGGGCTCCGTCCCCTTCGACCCCCTGACGGGAATATTAACCTACCGAAACTTAACCTAACCGGCGCGTAGTTCTCGTCCACTATAACTCATTTAGCCCGCATGAACGCGTCTTCATCTGTCGCTGCAGTTCTCTTCTAACAATCACCTCCTCCCGTTTCATCACCAGTAGCTACGTATATATATATGCCCCTAAAGTTAACACATTAACAACAAATCTCCGCGCCTCCCACTGTCATCGCTTCATCTTTGTTTGTTATTGTTGGGTGAAGCGGTTGGCCCAACCGTGTGCTAGATACGTTGTCAGTGTTCGACGAACAGGTCCAACCAAATGCTTGTTTGGTTCGACGAAACAGTCCGACGAAACGCCTCGTGTGATAGCCGCTGAAGCCCCCGTCACACATTCCATAATCGAACCACAAACGCGCCAACAATGCAATGCGCAGCGCCGTCATGGTCCTGGTTATGGGTCCATCGTGACCGATCGTGACGCTCGTGACGCGCTCGGCCGAGGCCACGAAAAGTTAGTGCGTGCACTAAAAAATCGGGAAGCTCCCCGATGTTTGTACCCAACGCAGCGCTATCGTAAGTCTATCGTGACGCTATCGTTATTTATGTAGCAGCTTCGTGACACTACCGTGATCGTCTTATGTCTATCGTGACGATAAGAAATCGTTACGCGCGCTGTCATCCCTGCCTTCTCCCCCTTTCTCATTCACCTCCACCCACCCTCTACTACCTACCCCCTCCTCCCTCACCTCATGGTGACACCCCCTCTCGTCTCCCTACCCCCATACTCCCTCACCACGCGGTGACACCCCCCCTCGTCTCCCTACCCCCCTACTCCCATCACGCGGTGACACCACCCTCCCCCTACTTCCTACCCCCCTACTCCCTAAACACGTGGAGATGCCACCCACCCCCTTGTAACCACACATATCCCCACCAACACCACAACGCCCTCTCCATCCCCAACCCTCCTCCTCCCCGTTTCCCCACCAACACCCCCTTCTTTATTACAACCCCCTCCCCCGTTTTCCCCCCCTTCTCTATCACCAACACGTACCCAACCGGGGTTTCTCCCATCTTTATCTTCCTTCTCCATTACCATGGCAACATCCACCCACGTGTGAGGCTCTTGACGCTATCGTGGTACGTTCATGGCACAGTCGTGGTTATCGTAGCTCTATCGTGACGACAAAATGACCGTTGATTTTCCATTCGTGATGTAGTCTTACAGCTGTCATGACTC
>JACEEZ010008959.1:39518-134876 GCA_016584305.1 Chionoecetes opilio
GGCAATGGGTTTAATACCTTTTACAGTACACACAAACACTTAAAAATATAAATGAACAGGCCAGGGAAGTAATTGAAACACCAAAAGGTAAACGGACTGAGGCAAAACAATAAAACGATATTTTTTTCATTTTTATTTAATTTATTATTTTATTTTGTATTGAATTATTTTACGCTTTATTTCTTCTTTGTCTCATTTGATTTCATGTGTTCAAGGAAGGAGTTTTCAAACCTGATACATACTGGGCTGTAGTTCTTGATGATGAGGAATTGTTGTGTCTTTCTCCCCAAAATCTTTCTTTATATATATCAATGTTTCTTAACTTTTTTACTGCCACGCCCCCTTTAATAGTTGGTCCTTGCCTCCATGCCCCTTCACTCTTTCAACCCTCGGAGTGTTGCCTCGTCAGTTGTTGGTAGCGGCGTTGAAGGTCTCTGCCATCGTCCAGGTCAAATCAAACTTCCTGTCATGGCAGACCCCGTGCGCGTCATCGTCGTTGATGGACCAGACCATGACGCCCGCCAGACCCTTCTCCGCCGCGTACTGGGCCTGTGGACGACCATTATGGATTACTGCCCTGTGTGTGTGTGTGTGTGTGTGTGTTGGCTTTAGTGTGTGTGTGTGTGTGTGTGTATGTGTGTGTTGATTGGTGTGTGTGTGTGTGTGTGTGTGTGTGTGTGTGTGTGTGTGTGTGTGTGTTCTCACCTTGATGGCCACAGACTTCTGGTCGTCATAGGAGCACCAGATCCTGTTGGAGGGCATGTGGTAGGTGAAGGGCTCGTTGCACCCGAACTCCACGGCCACCGTCCACATCTCGTCCTGCTGCTTCTTGCAGATCTGTGGCGCAGGGAACACCGGGAAGGTTTTAAGTGTCGGTGGAGGGGGGCAGAGCTAGATTTTTTATTAGAACATAAGAAGAACATAGTAAGAAGCCACGCCACTCCGGTCACCACACAACCCTCACAAACTCACGCTCCTTCAGTGACATAAGAACATAAGAAAATAAGGAAGATACAAGAGGCCGCAAGACCTACACGTGGTAGTTCCTGTGAGTGCAGAAAGATTTTAAGTGTATATTAGTTCTCATTGGGGATCGAACTCTGGTCACCAAGAACGCCACTTGAAGACGCTAACCACTCTGCTACCGCCTTCCCACATGGAACACCAGGAAGGTTTTAGTGCTGGTGGAGGGTGGCAGAGCAAAAATTTTGTTTTAGAACATATGAAAATAAGGAAGCTCCAAGAGGCCGCGAGACCTACACGTGGTAGTTCCTGTGTTTATTTACTATTATTTTAATATTATTTAATGTGACGTGGGGACCATTACCTCAGCGTAGGCCATAAAGCCCTTTTCTCCAGTCCAGGGCCCCGCGTCTCCCGGCAGAAAGGCGGGGGCGTAGTAGCCGTGTTGTTCATCGGCTGAGTTGAGCGTCCAGCAGCGGCCGTACGTGGCCACGCCCATCACCAGCTGGGCGGGCGGCATGCCGCTCTTCTCCAGCAGGTGGGTCACGGACGCATCCTGACCCACAAACATAAGAACATAAGAAAATAAGGAAGCTACAAGAGGCCGCGAGACCTACACGTGGTAGTTCCTGTTCACAGGCGAGCCGGACACAGGGTTTGCATGACTATCACGTGCATCGTTGTCTCTTCAACCCACAAATGAAAGTTCCTCTTTGCATGTGATTAATTGTGTCAATCATTGAATGAACATAACTAGCGTGATGTAGGCAGTCAGGAAATAGTTGTATAGGGACTGGTAGGTATTCATAGTGTGCATTGACGTGACCAGTCGTCCACCCACCACGTTGAGGTTGAGGTTGTCGCCAGTGTCTTCTGCGAAGGCGTAGAGGCCGGCGTGGTGGTGCGTGTAGTGGTCCCAGGAGCCGTGGTAGTTGTAGGTCGTCACGCTCACGAAATCCACGTGCTCCACGATGCCGGGGATGTCGTAACCCTGGTCCACGTGGAAAGCAAAAGATCAATTGTTGTATTATTACTACCGTGTTCTTTAATCCCCGGCTTGGTATTATTCCAGATGAACACCGAACACACTTTGGTGGACGAAACTATTTTTTTCTGGTGAGTTTTGACGTGTTTTGAATCAATCTGCTAACCGTTTCTGTCGCACATTTTTTTTTCTTTCTTTCTTTAAGTAAGGTTTTTTTTTCTTTTTTTTTTTTAGTTAGGTAAAGGTTAGGTTCGGTTAGGTTCAAATTATTTTTTTTGTCATTTTTGCAAAAAAAATAAAATAAAAAAATAAAATAAAATACATATATATATATATATATATATATATATATATATATATATATATATATATATTATATATATATATATTATATATATATATATATATATATATATGATTTGCGACAGAAACTGTTTGCAGATTAATTCAAAACATCAAAACTCACCAGAAAAAAAATGTTTTGTCCACCCAAGGAAGTTCGGTGTTCATGTGGAGATTTACCCTCGGCGTCACTTACGCTGTATTCTCATTACTGTGTCTCCCATAGCGTTTCCACCAAGAATTCATATGACAGGCTATTACATTGTTAAGATTTGTTATGTACTTTTGTATTTGTTTTTCGGTCTCATGATATAATTCCCCTTCATACTATGTCAAAATTGATACACCATTATTGTGACAGTTGAAGAACAGCAAGTCGGATCGCCCGTCAACTTTTTTATTCTGTTTCTGTAGTTCTGTTTTTCTGTATAGATACTGTACAGTACAGTATACTGTATAGTATACTGTATACTGTATGTATACTGTACAGTATACTGTACAGTATACTGTACAGTTTACTTGCCACCCCCCCCCCCCCACCTCTGTAATTTCCTCCTCCTTTTCTCAATAAACTTGTAAACTTGTCAACCTGGTTCACGATGGCCTCGTTGGGGGGCATGGAGAGCGTCAGCACCATGCCGTCTGGGTTCAACGCCTCCCTCATCTCCTTCAGTAGAATCACCAGGTTCTCCTGAAGAGTAAAGCGGCATTAAAGAACGTACCCACACACACACACACACACAGTCCCCCCCCAGTCCCCCCCCCCCCCCCACACACACACATACATACACTCAAAATAGATCATAAAAGTAAACCTGTAGATATATGTTGTTATTATCTTGACTCATCTTTGGGTCAGTTTCTTGGCGTTGCTTTGCGTTGAGGGCCTTCACACATTTAAATAGTTTGAGGGAGTGTTGGATTTCGTTGATTAATGAATAGCTTTACATTTTAGTACCTTGTGCGGTGGTGTTTTGCGTTAAGGGCCTGTACGCTCTTTAAGGTAGTTTGAGGGAGCGTTGGATGTCGTTAAATAATTAATGGTTTTGCATTAATTACTGGCATGTGCTTAGTTTTCCTTGGAAGTGACTCTTGCGATACTAATAGGCAATGTTTATATCGTGGGTCGCTTCTTACCTTATCTTCCCAGGCGCCGCCGTTCTGGGTGGGGTAGGCCCAGGCCAGGTCTAGGCCGTCAAAGTTGTGTCTATGGAGCAGGTCCAAGGCGGTGTAGATGAAGACAGCCCGGTTCGCAGAGCTCGCCGCCATCTGTGGGAGCGACCGTGTATGTCAAAGCCTTTAGAATGGGAGTTTAGAGTATAATATAGATACCTAGGAATAGAATAGAATATAATATAATAGATAGGAATTTAGATTAGAATATAGAACCTAACCTATTCTAAAGGCTTTGGTTTACACTGTTATCATGGGTATAACAGTTAATTATTTGAATAGCTTTTTAAACCATGTAGTAATTAGCTTGAGAGATAGTTGGAGACGTTTATGGATGCTGGTAACTGATGGTAGGTTTTTGTTTAGTAATTTTTTTATTATATATTTTTTCCATCTGAAAGGACTGGCTTAGGGCAAAACAGAAGTAACAACCATCATCCATCTGCAGGAGTTGCTCTATGTAGTACTGGCTTAGGGCAAAAAAGAATTATAACAACCATCATCCATCTGCAGGAGTTGCTCTATGTAGTACTGGCTTAGGGCAAAACAGAAGTATAACAACCATCATCCATCTGCAGGAGTTGCTCTATGTAGTACTACGTCGACTTGCCTTTTGGAGTTTACTAATATTCTCACGTTGTTATTTGTTGTCATTCTATTGGCCAGCGATCTCTTTCAAAACACAGATATATAAGTGGTAGAAGAATGACTAATATTCTCATGGTATTTGTTGTCATTCTATTGGCCAGTGATCTCTTTCAAAACACAGATATATAAGTGGTAGAAGAATGACTAATAGTCTCACGTTATTAGTGATCCATTAAAAGATGCCATTACTTTCATGTGTCATCTTTTCCTACTCCAAACTTTGTGACATATTTTCCTGGAGCCTTTTTCCGGAGACTTTTTTTCTAGTGCCAATTTTATCGAATACCAGTAATACCAGATACGCATGGCACCTTACTACCCCCTTCGACCTAGTGTTCCGGGAAGGCATGCGAGGGTTGCTTCATTCCTGTTAACGGAGGACCAACTACGTCTATATGTCACGCGTGGCTATTAAGTAAACGGTCTGTATGCAAGCCTCTTAATTAAAGGTACTGTACTGAAAACACTTGCCGAGGCCTGAGGAGGGACAAAAGAAAAGAACACGCACCTCAGTGATCTCTTTCTAAACACAGATATATAAGTGGTAGAAGAATGACTAATATTCTCATGTTATTAATTTGTCATTCTATTGGCCAGCGATCTCTGTAAATCTCCAGTTTGACACCGAATTCACTTTGGTTGCCGAAACTATTGTTTTCTGGTGAGTTTTGATGTGTTTGGAATACATATGCTGACCGTTTCTGTCGCAAATCAATTATTTATTTTTTATTATTTTGTTTTTTATTACCTAGTGATTTTTGGTGATAAAAAATATTGAAAAACAAATTGAACCTAACCTAACCTATACCTAACTAACTAGACAAAAAAATAAATTTGCGACAGAAATGGTTAGCAGATTAATTCACAACACATCAAAACTCACCAGAAAAAAAGTTTCGGCCACCAAAGTGAATTCGGTGTCAAACTGGAATAATAGCCCCGATGTCTTTCAAAACACAGATAGGCCTATATAAGTGGTAGAAGAGTAAGTGCATGGCGTCACCTGGGAGTAAGTGGTGGAGAATGGTGGTAAATTTTATCATTCTATTGGCCAGTGATCTTTCAAAACACAGATGTATAAGTGGTAGAAGAATAAGTGCACAGTGATCTCTTTCAAAACAGATATTTAAGTGGTAGAAGAATAAGTACACAGTGATCTCTTTCAAAACACAGATATTTAAGTGGTAGAAGAATAAGTACACAGTGATCTCTTTCAAAACACCTAGTATTATATAAGTGGTAAAAGAGTATAGCGTCACCTGGGAGTAAGTGGCGGAGCCCTCGTTCCAGCCGCCCACCGAGAGCAGCGTGGTCAGGTTGGGGTTGTGCGCCTTCATGCCCGTGAACTTGTCGTAGCCGCACAGCCCGCCGCCCTCACACAGGTCCCCCCAAGGGTCCAGTGTCTGAAGCACACGTTATGTCACGACCCTGAACCCTTACCCTTACCATGTCCAATAAGATATGTATGAGAGTATAAGCACTTGCGCACACACACACACACACACACACACACACACACACACACACACACACACACACACACACACGCACAGGCCCCACTAGCCTTTTTGGAGCCCCATGGGTAATGCTGTTTGGGGGCCCTATTTTGTAAAACTATGGTGGTAGGATTCCAAGCCCTCTAAGGTGGTCCGGGGGCATGCCTTAAATATTTAAATGCATCAATCTGGTGCACTTTAAAAGGAAAAAAGGCTAGATTCGTGACCCCTTGGCAGCTTGGGGGCCCTATGCAACCGTGTAGTTCGCATATAGTATATAAGAAACGGCCCTGCACACACACACACACACACACACACACACACACACACACACACACACACACACACACACACACACACACACACACACACACACACACACACACACACACACACCTTGATCCTAAAGTTGGTGTCGAGGCCGGCGTAGGCATAGACGTAGTGCGTGCAGAGATCCGGATCCAGGTCTGACACCGTCACCCTGCCGTAGCTCGGTCTGTACACCGCCCACGACTCGTAGTAGCACATCACCACGCCCTCTGTCAACGATACCCAGGTCATCGCTTGTACTGTGTTGGGTCAAGGGCTCACGGGGCTTTGGGGATAAGGACTAAATGGTGGACTAACGGTTAGAAAAATTATTGGAAATATAATAGGCGGAAAAAAGAGAGGCTGGGATGGTATTTGTACAAGAGAGGAAAACGTGTTTCAGTGCGTATTGAATTACTCCTATGTTTGTCTTTTGTTTGGTATATGTCAATTATTCGTTTATTTATTTGTCTGTAAGAGTGTGTGAGGGAGTGAGGGAGGAAGGGAGGGAGTTGAGGGAGTGAGTCTGAGTGATCAGGGACTTACTTGTGTTAAGCGGGAACTAGAATTTACCTTTTTTTTTTTTTTTTTTTTTTTTTTTTTTTTTTACCTTGACCAGTCCTTTGTGATGTAAAAAAACAAAAAAAAAAACTTAGATATAGCCTGGCAGCGTATTTTATTATGGCAGTACTGTCGCCACCATGGAGACTACCAGTATACCAAGGAGGTTATAAGACATGGCGTGAACGTGAAGCTTCAGCCTCTCAGGGCAGGTCATGGAGGCCATACTGTTCCGGCAAGACGCGCGGGCAACATATGGGTAAGGGCGGGCTGGATAAGCCCTTTAGTATACATAGCATAAACAATTAAACAGATCAGTGTCTGAGTAAACCTGTGGTACAATCTTTGCCGTTCTGCCTTGCCGAATGAGGAGCTCAGTGAAATTTAGGGATCTCACGTGACCATTAACTTCATAGGGATTTCATGATTCTGCATATTATCTGGTATTCTGATTTCAGTAGATTTGTGCTTCAATGGACTTAAATGCCCGCTATAAACACGCTACCTTGAAACCGATCCTTCCCACCGGGTTGTATCTGTAAGAGACAATCCGGCGTGGAGGAGGCCAAGGGGGCGCTCACGAGGCTCGTGGCTGGGGCAAGTTGATGTTTCCTGTCGGGAGTTGCTTGGTATGTGAAGGGACCCTGCATGGGGACTCGCACGTGGTGACCCCCGGGAGTGGCGTCGTAGGGTGGGCGAGGCGACGTGCCCCCCGGCGTATGCCCCCAATGATTGATTGATTGATATAAACAATGAATGCTTCAGAGCGAGCGTTTTCTTGGCCACGCTGCCTCATGCTATATAACCTCCTTGGGGTATACTGCCTCACAAACCCTACCTTGATAGCGACACTCGTATTGTATAGGGAGAAATTGGTTCACAAATAGGGTGGTAAATGATCTGAATGGACTCAGTCATCAGGTAGTTAGTGCGGCGTTAATAGGGAGCTTTAAAAGGAGGCTAGATCATTTCATGGATGGGGATAAAAGGTGGATATAGGTAACTGTTAAGTAAGAGGAACTACCACGTGTAGGTAGGTTATCACGGCCTCTTGTATCTATAGCTTCCTTAATTTCTTATGTTCTTATATATTGACAACATTAGTTAACATGGAATAGGTACAAAGTGGAGTGGCTAGTTTTAATTTAAGGGGGTAGACTAGCGATTTCTCCTAATTGATCGGAACCTATCACTACCCCTTCCCCTCAATCAACCCTCCTCCTCAGTACAAGTGTGTGTGACCTTGACATTACCCGTGACAGGGAGGGCGACGCCGAGAACCACCAGAAGCAACGCCTTCCACAACATGTCGAGGAGTGTCTGTACTGCCCTGTCGCCACACGCTCATCAGGTATATAGCTTGCCCTTCGCCCACACCCTCCCTCCTTCTCCCCCTTTCCCCCCTTGCCTAGCACCCTCTGAACACCCCCTCCCCCTTCCCCTCCCCCTCCCCAACCCTCCCTGAGCATATCACAAATTCGGAGAAACGCCTCATTACCGAGAAAGACAGGTGTTATGTGTCGCAGGAGATTACGATTTTATAGAAAGTTCAGGAAGCAGAGGTGAACAAGATTACGGCGTACGAGACTTTAACAGAAGGGAGAGTGACGTGTTGGATGGGGGAAGGAGAGGGAGGCGGAGAGGGGAGAGGTTCCGGTGAAGAAATCGTTATTCTACCTCTTTAGAGTAAAAGTAGCCATTCACGTGAAATTGTAAATGAAGAATCACTATAAACTATGAACTAGGAACTATCACTAGGAACACTAGGACTATAGGTTTACTTCCTACAAAATATATAGCCTAACAACCCAAGGGGGAGAACGGCGAGTCTATAGGGTGGTCAAAACATTCTTGGTGTAGATTAGGACTCGTCAATCAGAAGTAGGATCCGTGGCAGACTTGAGGCACGCGTGGTGCTTCGCGGTATATGGCACGCAAACCCCCCCCCCCCCCCCCCCCCCCACACTACCATCGTGGCTGCGACGGTAACTTTACAGACGTCGATAAACTGCTGATATGGCGCCGTACAGCTTCTTCCTCCCACTGTCCTAATTTCGTGCAAAGACTGGATAGGATTGTCAGGATGGATTGACAGGGGTAAGAGTAAGCAGTAGCGGCGCGCATCTGTGTCTGACTGTGTTGGTTTCCGTCATGGCGTGTGTAGGAATAAATCTGCTGCCAAACATGGACTATTGGAAACGGTATATTAAGTGTGGCTGAAAACCCCCCAAATGTAATGTAATATTGTAGGACGTTGAAGAACCTACACATTACAGAAGCGTATTAAGTAGAAACATAGTAGGCAAAATTTGAAGACCATTGCTACCACCACCACCACATCCTCCTCCTTATGTAGAAACTCTAGTGGTAGAAAGTAGTCACACAGGCAGCCTCGTTAGGACCAGTAAGGCTGTTGCTGTCTGTTCTTCCTTTGCATTCTTTTGTATTCCTCTGTTAGCATTAGCAGCCCACAGTTGAAGCGTCTGGTTCATGAGTACAGTAGTTCGAAACCTGATCAAGTCTTTGAACTCTAAAGGGTTGTAATACGACGGAGCACAGGTGGCGAGCTCTCAGACAGGCATCCATGACGAAATGTTCTTCCATGTGCTCTGTGTGTGTGTGTGTGTGTGTGTGTGTGTGTGTGTGTGTGTGTGTGTGTGTGTGTGTGTGTGTGTGTACTCGCGTTTGTGTAACTCATCAGCCGGACTCAGTTTTATCAGGCATTTAGGTATTGTATAATGTCAAGAGCATGTCAGTTACCTATATACATATATAATGATAACATCTGCCGTGTCTTTGTGCCATTGGTGGGCCAAATGTCTTGTGGTGTTTTCCCGCCGAGCCCAATCCGTGCTCGTCTCGTCCTATATATCCCAAGGTCTATAGAGTATACAGTACACTATACTATATATAGATCTTGCTATATACCTGACGCTATGACCGTGCAGACTTTATCCTTCGTCTGCACTCTTATGCATGCACGTACCCACATTATCTGACGTGGTCTAATAATAGAGGCGCGTCCTTAATCATCAGGAAACAGGTACTGGTGTGGGAAGTAGTCGAGCCTCCCCGGCATCACACGGAATGGATGACGGCATGCAGCCATTCCGTGACGAGGATGGCAGCGGGGTTTGAGACTACTGAACATATTTTCCCTTCTCTTTATTTCTCTGCCTTTTTCGGCTGTCTTCTTACCAAGGCGCCACCACACCTTGTACGAAACGGAAATAGCTCCGGTAAATTTGCTGTGCTTCATCTATTGTTTACCTAATTCCTAATCATACACAAGATATTCCAACAACAGCAACCATAGTAAAGACAGTTAGTACCTTAACCCCTTCACGTGTAAAAGAAGTAATTAATAGTAATAGTAGTAGTGGGTCGCAGCTGTCACGACGACCCACAGAACGGCAATGGATATCAAGTATGAGCCGCCACGCTGTATGCCCCTCAGTGGCAGTCTGTTCCAGGGGCTATGCAGTACATGGTTGTGCCTCCTCCACAGGAACTACCACGTGCAGGTCTCGCGGCTTTTTGTAGCTTCCTTATTTTGTTATGTTCCTATGTTCTCCTGCTACCTTTTTTTACAGGAACTACTACGTGTTTTGGAGAAGAAAAAGAGAGAGAGAAAAAGAAAGAATTATTTCCTTAATAGTTATATCATGATTGAATGTCCGCTTCACTTGTATACTGTGTTGACGTAGATACACGATTTTTTATTTTTTTTTTATTTTTTTTTTTTTTACCTAAGAGCGCTGGTATCATGGTATCAGGTGCCTGGGCCACCCGGCGCTTCCCACCCTCGCGACCTTCACACAGGGGAAGGCGCCAACACGGGGTGTGGGGCCGCGGGGAGACGGGCCCCTGGAGACACCATGCAGTGGTGGTGCCTTGGCTTGAGAATATATCTGGGCACTAGAAATATATAAGTAGAAGTAATAAGTACTTATCGTACTGTGGTCTGTGAGTTACTGGCATGTATAAACATTACCAAGGCATGCAGTAATACCGAATGTAGGACAAATTTGCACAGGAAAAATGGTACAGGAAATAATGGCACAGGAGAAAATGGCATATTCTTCAGGCTAGGAATAAATGGCACATTTTGAGAATTTATTCAAACGAACCTAACCTAACCTACCCTACACTAACATGTCATGGGTTCGAGACTAGCAATCGACACTATAAGATGCCATTACTTTTATGTGTCATTTTTTCCTATTCCAAACTTATTACTTATTATTATTAAACTTATTACGTGACATTTTTTCCGGTGATATTTTTTCCGGTGACATTTTTTCCGAGTACCAATAATACCAGATACGCGTGGCACCCTTCCAGCTCGTGTTCTCAGAAAGCATGCGAGGGTTGCTTCATTCCTATTAACAGAGGGCCAGCTAGGTATATATGTCACGCTGGGCTATTAAGTAAACAGTGTGTATGAAAGCCTCTTAATTAATGGTGCTATACTTAACACACTTACCGAGGCCTGAGGAGTGACAAAAGAAAAGAAACAACAGTCACCTCTCTTTTGAAATAGAAAATAAAAGTCATGTTACGTATTGGTAATCATGTTGGTAATTCCTAGTGGCTGTGGTTGTGGGAAGGGAGGTGTAACAATAACAAAAATTTTAATAATAATAGTGTGAACAGTGGACTAATAATAACATAACAGGGTGATGGTGGTGGTGGTGGTGATGGTGGTGGTGGTGGTGGTGGTGATGGGTGTTGGTGGTGGTGGTGGTGGTGGTGATGGTGATGGTGGTGGTGGTGATGGTGGTGGTGATGGTGGTGATGGTGGTGGTGGTGGTGATGGTGGTGGTGGTGGTGGTGGTGGTGGTGGTGTTGGTGGTGGTGGTGGTGTGGTGGTGGTGGTGGTGGTGGTGGTGGTGATGGTGGTGGTGATGGTGGTGGTGGTGATGGTGGTGGTGGTGGTGATGGTGATGGTGGTGGTGGTGGTGGTGGTGGTACGAAACGGAAATAGCTCCGGTAAATTTGCTGTGCTTCATCTACTGTTTACCTAATTCCTAATCATACACAAGATATTCCAACAACAGCAACCATAGTAAAGACAGTTAGGCCCGTACCGAGAGTTGAAGGCGGTAGAGGGACGAACAGCGAGGTAGCGACGAACGGCAAACCTTCCATTTGTTACCGAGAGTCGACATCGGAGGTTGGTTGAGATCTCGCGCCTGCGACAATATAGTGGCAACAGTGCTGCTTCAAATTGCGTAGCCAGCCGTACGACTAAAATAGTGTATAATACGAATTTGCCCTTATACTCATCAAAAACATCAACAGAAACGTTGCGATCGGCTATGAAGTTGGTGAAATATATATTTAATGAAGTTAATTAACAGTAGAGGCGTGTATACGTAAGTTTCTCTACCGCTCATGTGAACATATGCGGTAAGAGAACCGTCCTGGCGGGTTCTGGCAGCGACCTTCATGATGGCGACGGCTCAAGCCACTACCCACCCCTCTATCCTGAACCTCCTTAATTATTATCACTAAAATCACTTATTGCCGCATATGTAATACCTAATAATCTTATACTTATACTTAAATACATATTGGCAAGAAATTTTTTAACATATCTCTTAATCCCTCCAGATTAGGAATGTAATAAAAGTTCATCGAAGGTTGCGTGAAGACACGGGGATAGCCGTGTCTTCAACCTTGACCGCCAACTGCGTCCCTGCTCTTCGTTCTAAAATTACAGGGTTTTTTATACGTCTTATGGTAAGCGAAGGTCTGCCGTTCGTCGTTCTACCGCCTACCGTCATGACTCTCGGTACGGGCCTTAGTACCTTAACCCCTTCACGTCCAGATTTTTCCTTTGCTCTATTATAAAATCGTCTGTTGTTAGCCATAAAATTACGAAAACTAACTAAATAAACCAAATTAGTTAGTGGACAAGGATACTAAACAGGTCATATATATAAGATATTGCTTATATTCACTAAAAAAATCATCTAATGGTTCCCTAAATTACAATGGAAATTACGTTCTGGGTCTTAAGGGGTTAATCTATAATTGACGTCGATATAGTACAGAAACACGATTGTAGGGCCTTACTCTTTATTTCTTAATCTTTCTTCGACACTTCTACTTACTCGTGTCCTAGTCATGTCGCCTCATTCTCTTCTCTTAATGTTGGTAATTACGGTTTATCAAGTCTTTCTTCGTTCACCTTTCTTGTGACTGCTCTTTGTGCCTTCTCATTCTTCTCAACGTGTGTGTGTGTGTGTGTGTGTGTGTGTGTGTGTGTGTGTGTGTCTGTGTCTGTTTGAGTTAGCATGTAATCTATAATTTCTAGCGGTGCGTGCGTCTCTCATTATACGCAGAATGACTTGCTTCAGGATTCCCCTTGACCTCAATGTAAAGAAGGTTGCATGGTGTCCTCGTGCTTGTTTTTATTCTCCCTCATCAGTATTTTAGTCCTAAGCTGGTGTTGTGTGTTTGCCAGACTTTGATCAACTTATAACTACGTCAGTCTCCCTATATCTACAATACTTTTACTTCTTTATTTTTACGTTGAAGCCTATAGCGCCTATAGGCTATAAAATTATGTTTTTCCTTGAGAGCTCAGGTGGCTGGCTCTGCACATTCTGGAGGGTCGTGATGGTTGGCCCTCGCCCGTTTGTGGCGCAGGCTGGATTTTTATAGTGACACCTGTGATCTATAGGTGAAGGTCCGTGACTTACTGTAGTATACACGTGACTTTACTAGGAGTTTGTCTTGCCTTTTTTCTTACTCTTTGGACGTTGTCTTCGAGTGTGTGGGACTGATGGTGTTGGGAGAAAATTTTAGTCTCTCAACACCTGTGCCCATCCTTTTATCTACGTCTCCTGTCCCCCCTCTCCCCTTCAATTCAGCAACACCCCCTCCCCACCATAAACAGATAAGCAACCCATACATATAGCCCTTCCACGCTGGAGCCTTACCTCTTCCCCTACACCTTCAATACCATGAGGATGCTTATCGTCCTCCCGCTGCTTGTGACGGCCCTGGCCTCGTCGGGTAAGATGGGAAGACCTCGTGGTGTTAATCTCGTGTTGGGCGAGTCAGCAGCATCCCTTTGTGTGCCAGATTTACTGTTTTGTCTTATCATGAGTAAGGTTAATGAGTGAGGTGCACGTTTTGTGGGTACAGATGAGAAAAAAATAGGCACACAAAGGTAAAACAGGAAAAAAACAGTCTGGGAAGAAACCAGGGCAACAGGGATATTGGAACGGTTGGGGGGATAGTGGTACATATATGCATTTGGATTGGGTACAGAGGGGAAGGAAGGAAGGAAGGAAGGAAGGAATAGGGTAACACAGGGATATGGTCTATATTGAAGGGTATTGAGAACGGTTGGAGGGAGAATTTAGTATTTACATTTGGATTGGTATATGGATTGGAAAGGAAGGCAGGGAAGAAACAGGGTAACAGAGGGATATTAGAACGGTTGGGGGGATAGTGGTACATATCGAGGGCTGAGAACTAGAAGGGCCAATGTCTAAAAATGGCTAATTTTAGATAAGTCCACCACCGAACTGGAAATGTTTGTATCTATCATTGCAAGAAATGATCGGTTATAATCTAAGTAATTACTGAAAAAAAAATCTTTCATCTGCTGTTATTACCTGATGCAATGATGAAGGATGCAATATTTCAAACGCATTTTTCTGTGACATTGGCCTTTCTTGTTCTCAGCCCTAGATATATGCATTTGGATTGGGTACAGAGGGGAAGGAAGGAAGGAAGGAAGGAAGGAATAGGGTAACAGAGGGATATGGTCTATATTGAAGGGTATTGAGAACGGTTGGAGGGAGAATAGTATTTACATTTTGATTGGTATACAGAGTGAAAGGAAGGCAAGGAAGAAACAGGGTAACAGAGGGAAAGGAAGGCAGGGAAGAAACAGGGTAACAGGGATATGGAATGGTAATAACCCCTTCACACCCAGATCTTTCTTTTGCTGTATATAAAATCGTATGTTGTCGAGCCATAAAATTACGAAAACTAACTGAATATACCAAATTAGTTAGTGGACAAGGATACTAAACAGGTCATATCTATAAAATATTGCTTATATTCGCTAAAAATCGTCTTATGGTACCCAAATTACAATACGTTCTGGGTCTCAAGGGGTTAAGTGATTGTGTGGCAGACCAAAATTAGTCGTAACTAGAGCGTGTCGTTAATTTGGATGCGGTAAATGTCTGAAGGATCAAAAATATAAAAATGTATTACAAAATGTATCTTCTGGGAACGAGATTGCCTACTGTGTCTTGTCATCATTTAGGGGCAGAATACTTTGTGTTTGGTTTTTATATTTTTTGGCACAGACCACTGTATACCTGGACTGTTCACGCGACAATGTTTTGAATTGCGGGGCTGCATAGGGGCCTGCGGGGCGCCCAACAAAGAGATATAGTGGTCTATGGACTATCATATAGACTGGTTTATCAGTTTATATGATATACTGTAATCTTCGTAAATGTTTGTTCTATAATATTATCAAATAAAAAACAGTAAAACACGCTAAAGAAATGCCATTACGAGACTCTGAAGAAATATGCATGAACTTAATATTCACCTAACTCTTCGCCATTTAAAACTTTGTGAGTCAACTTTTATAATGAAGAGTATCAATAGAAGCGCAATTTTATTAGCTTTCCATTGCTATATTTCGTTATCTGATAAATGAATTAGAACCATGCATAAATTAGCGTTAACTAAATAAATAAAATCATCAATCTGGTCATTTTCCCGATTGATGATGTTATTTATTTACTTATATATTTCGTTTTCTGATAAATGAATTAGTGCCATGTATAAATTAGCGTTGACTAAATAAATAACCTCATCAATCGGAAAAATTACCCGATTGATGATTTTATTTATTTAGTTAACGCTAATTTATGCATGGTTCTAATTCATTTATCAGATAACGAAATATAGCAATGGAAAGCTAATAAAATTGCGCTTCTATTGATACCCTTCATGATAAAAGTTGACTCGCAAAGTTTTAAATGGCGAAGAGTTGAAGTGAATATTAAGTTTATGCATATTTCTTCAGTCTCGTAATGGCATTTCTTTAGCGTGTTTTACTGTTTTTTATTTGATAATATTATAGAACAAACATTTACGAAGATTACAGTATATCATATATACTGATAAACCAGTCTATATGATCCGTATATATATATATATATGAATCCGAGCGGCTCTCCGACTTCAGCCCCTTGTGCGACAGGCCGATATTCCTTGTATTGCGCAGTCCAGGTATACAGTGGTCTATGTTTTGGGTTATCTAGAAGCTCATTACGTCGTCGTGTTTGCATTGTTTTGGTCACGTTCTGAGTCGTAATGGTGGTGGTGGTGGTGGTGGTGGTAATGTTTGGTGTTTGTGTCTGTACACGTACAAGTATCCTTGTAAATCCCCCCCTCCCCCCAGCCCCCCCCTCCCCTTTCCCCACCTCCCCTCTCCCCTTCTCCCCCACCCTGCCCCTTCTCTCCCCTCCTGGCCCCTTCCCTCCCCCCCTGGCCCCTTCTCTCCCCCCCTGACCCCTTCTCTCCCCCCCTGGCCCCTTCTCTCCCCCTCTGACCCCTTCTCTCCCCCCCTGACCCCTTCTCTCCCCCCCTGACCCCTTCTATCCCCCCCTGACCCCTTCTCTCCCCCCCTGACCCCTTCTCTCCCCTCCTGGCCCCTTCTCCCCCCCCCTGACCCCTTCTCTCCCCCTCTGACCCCTTCTCTCCCCCCCTGACCCCTTCTCTCCCCCCCTGACCCCTTCTCTCCCCCCCTGAACCCCTTTCTCTCCCCCCCTGACCCCTTCTCTCCCCCCTGACCCCTTCTCTCCCCCCCTGACCCCTTCTCTCCCCCCCTGACCCCTTCTCTCCCCCCCTGGCCCCTTAACTCCCCCCCTGACCCCTTCTCTCCCCCCCTGACCCTTCTCTCCCCCCCTGACCCCTTCTCTCCCCCCCTGGCCCCTTCTCTCCCCCTGACCCTTCTCTCCCCCCCTGGCCCCTTCTCTCCCCCCCTGGCCCCTTCTCTCCCCCCCTGACCCCTTCTTCCCCCCCTGGCCCCTAAAGTGTTGTAATGAGGGCGTGTGGCGGGTCAGGTCATGGTGGTGATGCAATGTGACCCGCGTAGGTGTTGTAATGAGGGCGTGTGGCGGGTCAGGTCAAGGTGGTGGTGCAATGTGACCCGCGTAGGTGTTGTAATGAGGGGATGTGGCGGGTCAGGTCAAGGTGGTGGTGCAATGTGACCCGCGGAGGTGTGGGGATGAGGGCGTGTGGCGGGTCAGGTCATGGTTATTGTAATGTGTGGCGTGTGAGGTCATGGTGGTGGTGGTAGGAGTGTGGCGGGTCAGGTCAGGTCAAGGTGGTAATGTGAGGAATCTCTGTACTCGTGATTAGGTCAGAAGAATGCAGAACTCTTGAAGGACAATTAAACAAAACGGTAAATCGTCTCAATCACTATACTTATGTTAATTAGAAATCGCAAGCGTTGTATACTATTTTCTTCACTTATCTTGTAACAACTCCTCCACATTTGTATAACCATTCCTCACACTCGCTGACATAGTTATCCTGGGCACCAACAAAATGCCATCAATATGTTTTTCTAGGTCGTACTTGTCTATTATTCATCCTCACACTCTTAGAAAAGAAGGGTAGGAAAAGGGTAGAAAAAGGGTATTTGTAGTAATGAAATACTGCTACCCTTTTTCTACCCTTACAAATATACCCTTTCGGATCGACGCAAATATACCCTTTTCCAACCCTCTCGTCAAAAAAGGGTAAATAAAGGGTAGATGAAGGGTATAATCGGCAGCATCTACCCTACAGCCTGGACATAGGGTTTAAAAAGGGTAGTGATGGTGCGATGTAACAATTCGACCCTTAATATACCCCTTATTTCTGAGAGTGCAGGGCAGAACCGGTCATCTGTAAATTATTGTTTGAAGTGTTTTAGATAGATTGATGCCTATACGTGTCCAAACAATGACATCAATACTATCATAGACACAACACCTCCCGAACTAAATTGGCCCACCCCTCCCTTTCTATATTCTCTTACTGTCTTCTTTATAGGGACTGGCAACTAAGCGGTCTTTTTGTTACTTCTATTTTTTGTCCTTGGCCAGTCCTTTCAGATGTGGAAAAAAAATCCGTGTAAAGGGAAATAAAAGTTTTACAAAATTACAAGTTTATTAAAGAAGGGGGTGAGATTACAGAGAAGGAGGGGGTTGTACAAAAATTAAAAGAACACAGAAACACAGAAATACAGAATAAAGTTGAGAAGTTGCCGTGCGAAAGGGAAATAGCTCGGGCAGATAACAAGGTGGTGGGAGCAGGAACACAATACAGCCACGCGCCACACCTGTCGCCTCTCCCAACACACACATAGAGGCGAGTGTTCCAACAAGTCAGTCATTTTACTGATATCTATCTATGATGTACCGATATATTTCTGTTTAGAATTTAGTCATCATTTCCTACCCATGATTTATGGAATGTATTTCTGTGGAGACTCGAGTTGCACCTCTGTGGTTAGAGAGGCGGAGTGGCAGATGGTTACGCGTCAACAGGGAGGAAGAACATAAGAACATCATCAGAAAATAAGGAATCTACAAGAGGCCGTGAAACCTACTCGTGGTATTTCCTGTTACTTATCACTAGTCACGGATGCTATACACTCTTAGAAAAAAAGGGTAGAAAAAGGGTATTTGTAGTGATGAAATACTGCTGCCCTTTTTCTACCCTTACAAATATACCCTTTTGCAACCCCAAATATACCTTTTTCCAACCCCAAATATACCCTTTTCTAACCCTCTCGTCTAAAAAGGGTAGATAAAGGGTAGATGAAGGGTATAATCGGCAGCATCTACCCTCCAATCTGGACATAGGGTATAAAAAGGGTAGTGATGGTGCGATGTAACAATTCTACCCTTAATATACCCCTTATTTCTGAGTGTGTACTTGCCACCGTCGCCGTGCAGAAGTCAAGGGTGAATGCAAGGTGTAGGGTGTTGCATCAGTGCGGTCACCAAGAGTTCAATCAAGTTTTAATGTGTCTCTACTTGGCATTATCGCTTCCTTTTTTTCGAGATTTTAAGATTTTTTCGACCCAACATTTATTCAGATATTATATTTTTTTGCTAAGTTCTCTGCGACATTTGTCAAACTTCATTTACACTAATATTTTATGCTGGTTTTTATTAACTGACATTGCTTCTTTATTGCTGTGGTTTTCTGACATTTTCTTTCACTAATTCTTGTATGACCTTTTCAACTCATGTTAGCCTTATGGATTTTTTTTTTTACTTCTCTTTGAATTTTCTTGAACTTTAATTCTTTCATGACCTTTTTAATTCTTCATGTTAGCCTTTTGGAATATATTTTTTTTATTTGCTTTAAATTTTCTTGAACTTTAATTTTTTCATGACCTTTTCAACTCTTCAAACTAGCTTTTTTATGTCTCTCCAGCCGTGGCCGCCGAGTCGGGCAAAGTGGTGTGCTACTTCGGCTCGTGGGCGGTGTGGCGTCCCAACGATGGCAAGTTTGATGTGGACAACATCGACCCCTTCCTGTGCACTCACCTCATCTTCGGCTTCGCGGGACTCAGCAACCACACCTGGCAGATCGAGGTACGTATACACTCACTCAAAACAGTTGATGATCTTATTCTGGCAGCCGAACGCCCTTTAACCCCTTCACGCTCTGATCTTTTCTTCGCTATAAAAAATCGTCTGTTGTTGACCCATAAAATTACGAAAAGTAACTGAATATACCAAATTAGTTAGTCGACAAGGACACTAAGCAGGTCATATATATAAAATATTGCTTATATTCACTAAAAGTCGCCTAATGGTACCCAAATTACAATGAAAATTACGCGCTGGGCCTCAAAGGGTTAAGCACTCACTCGTTCTTCATACAAGATTTACATATCAGCAGGTTTAAAGCTTTATATGGGGAGGAAGGGCTGTGAGATGGGAGATCTACACTCTTAGAAAAAATGGGTAGAAAAAGGGTGTTTATAGTGATGAAATACTGCTACCCTTACAAATATACCCTTTTGCAACCCTAAATATACCCTTTTCAAACCCCAAATGTACCCTTTCTCAACCCTCTCGTCTAAAAAGGGTAGATAAAGGGTAGATGAAGGGTATAATCAGCAGCATCTACCCTCCAGCCTGGACATAGGGTATAAAAAGGGTAGTGATGGTGCGATGTAACAATTCTACCCTTAATATACCCCTTATTTCTGAGAGTGTAGGTACAGTACAGCCTTGCATCCCTGTTTCCTTTTTTTTTCCATAGACTGACACTCCGATCATCCCATCACCTCTTCCTTTACTCATACCTTCTCTGCCCCATCATTCAAGAGGTACAGCCCTCAGCAAGCATTAGCGGCGCCTTCCTCACCTTTCCTGGTGGTCTTTCCTATACTCGCCGCACGTTAAGTTGGCGAAAGTGCGACCCCTTCACTCCCCCCTTTCGAACGCACGGGTTTGGCTGAGGTGTTGGGTGTTGGGTGACAATGCCTTACTCCAAGTTCCACCCTAAAGCCCCAACACCCAACACCTCAGCCAATCCCGTGCGTTCGGAAGGGGGGAGTGAAGGGGCTCCATTTTCGCCAACTTAACGTGCAGCTAGATAAGTCCCTTCCACCTGAATCACTCCTTTAGTAACGACTTGGTACACACACATAGGAACACGTCTTTGATCTGTACGAGTAACATCGGAAGCCCAACAACTCGATGACAGGGAAGAAGGACTGCCTTAGAGTTTCATCATGTAGTTTTCCTTCCTCTAAAACCGTCATAAAAGCCTTGAAACGGGACTTCGGGCTTGCGTCAAACTTAAAAAAGGACTCGTATAGTTCATCCCGGAAACCTCGCAGCCCTTAACAACACAGAAATTAACCCCTTGAGACCCAGAACGTAATTTCCATTGGAATTTGGCTACTATTAGACGACTTTTAGTAAATGTAAGCAATATTTTATAGATACACTCTCAGAAATGGGGGGTATATTAAGGGTAGAATTGTTACATCGCACCATCACTACCCTTTTTAAACCCTATGTCCAGGCTGGAGGGTAGATGCTGCCGATTATACCCTTCATCTACCCTTTATCTACCCTTTTTAGACGAGAGGGTTGGAAAAGGGTATATTTGGGGTTCGAAAAGGGTATATTTAGGGTTGCAAAAGGGTATATTTGTAAGGGTAGAAAAAGGGTAGCAGTATTTCATCACTACAACTACCCTTTTTCTACCCTTTTCCTACCCTTCTTTTCTAAGAGTGTATGACCTGTTTAGTATCCTTGTCCACTAGCTAATTTGGTATATTCAGTTACTTTTCGTAATTTATGGTTAACAGACGATTATGCAAAGGAAAAATATGGGCGTGAACGGGTTAACAATAATGATACTTAACGATATTTGGACGCAACATCCTCACACATTTCATAATTGTTATATGCGAATCAAGCTCCAAGCTCCCTTCGCTCGCTTGGACAACTCCTCTCTGTACCCACGGCTGAAATGGCATATTTAACACCTCACACACACCCTACCACGTATGTAACACCACGCTAACCCTAAATAACACCTATAACGGCATTAGTAACACGAGTTATAGTGGTTATATGAGGCCTAACACAAGCGGCAGACCTCCTAGGCTCAGACACTGTTATTGTGAGGGCTACGAGTCGAATACATTTTATTTCCACTACACTAATGCACTACTTGCGCCACTGCACTAATGTCGCCAGGCACAATATATTACGAATTTTAGCATAAATGCTAAAAACTCGCTTCGCTCGCTTGGACAATGAGTTAAGAGACGAAATATAACCTTTTGAGCCAAATTTCTTCCTTTACGCCTGTATACCCGTTGCCTACAAAAGTCACAAGAAGAAGAAGAAGAATTCGTGGAAACATTTTACAAGCCTATATGACACCTGATTTCGGCTGAAATAGGTGTCCAAGCGAGCGAAGCGAGCTTGGACAATAATAGATAATAAGTAAAAATATTAATTAAATTAATAATTTTTTTGTTTTAGTTTTTTAGAGATTACTTTTATATATATTTTTATATTTTATTTATTTTTTACCCCTATAACCCTTTATTACTATTAACCCTTTATTCATTTAATTTAATTGGATAGGATATTCTATTACATATATCTTTAGTACCTGAGGGTTGGTGGGATTGGTCTCTTTGCCTATCCTGGGTGGTGGGCGTGGTGGGCAATGAACCCTTGGGTTGGCTAGGCACTGGGGTGCTGTTGGATGGTGGTGGGGGTCTGGGCGAGGGGCTGGCCTGGGGGCTAGGGTCTGGGGTCCGATGCGAGAAGGCAGATACGCACTGAGTGAACTCAGTACGCCCCTTCGAACCGGATCCATCATGTGGACCCCTAACCTAACCCTTAATACCCTTCCTTCACTTTGACACTACCTGTCATCACGTCGACCCTGCAACCTATCCTGACCACGACCCTTGAACCACCCATGACGTGGACCCTACCACATCTCTCCCATCAGATACAACCTCCCATTACTATGAACTAATTTACCCCATTACTATTATCATTACTATTACAACCCATTACTATTATTACATCTTTTTTTTCCTTTTTTTTTTTACAATTTTTTTAAATTTTTTATTGGGATATTCTCACCCACGTCTCGTCCATCAGTTACCTTCCCTTGGCCGGAGGGAGGGAGGTCGATGGGCGGTCAGAGGGTGGGAGGGGGATTAGGATGGGGGAGCTCTCATCCACCAGTTACCTTCCCCTGGCCAGAGGGAGGGAGGTAGGTGGACGGGAGGGGGAGGGAGGGGGATGTCTATCAGTTACCTTCCCCTGGCCAGGGGGAGGGAGGTCGACAGACCGCCAGAGGGTTTGAGGGGGGGACGGGGTCCGAGCTCGGTAAAGATTTGAAATCCGTAATGGATTTGTGGGGGAATCGAACCCATCACCTTTTTGCTGATGTATTGAAACACCAACACCTTACCACTGAGCTATGGAGCACCCAGCTAAAAATAATCGAGAAGTTATATTTGAATACCTCACTATACTCCTACTGTGATTATTACTTTAAGTGTCATTTTACAAGGCAAAAACATGGGAAAGAACTAAAAGGATATTTATATACATGACATACTCACTTAATGCTTATGAGGTGAATAAAATAACGAATAAATAATGTCATGCTAATATAAGTCACGGCGCTGTGAGGGTTGTGGTGGTGGTCGGCGGGTCGCACCTATAGGCCACCCGAGAGCCTTCGCTTGACTGGCTAATAATGGACGACACATGTACTGCTTCCATGTATTTTGTTAATCAGTGCAATATATAGGTGAATATAGTCACGAAGGTTAGGGTGCGGCAGAAAAGTTGTATAGCAGAGCCCAGGCAGGAGCCAGACCGGCGCGGCAGCCAGCCTCTGGTGGTGGCTCTGTGTTGATCATGCGGCACTGCCTTGCGGGAAACTGTACTAGTGTTGGTTGTACTGTGTCTTGTGGAGAGTAGGTGTGTGTGTGTGTGTGTGTGTGTGTGCTAATTGTGTGTGTGTGTGTGTACTAATTGTGTGTGTGTGTACTAATTGTGTGTGTGTGTGTGTGTACTAATTATGTGTGTGTGTGTGCATGTGTGTACTAATTGTGCGTGTGTGTGTGTGTGTGTGCATGTGTGTGTGTGTGTACTAATTGTGTGTGTGTGTGTGTGTGTGTGTGTGTGTGTGTGTGTGTGTGTGTGTGTGTGTGTGTGTGTGTACTAATTGTGTGTGAATCTGTTCTGAGTATTAATTGTTCTGTTGTCTTTTTTTTCTAAACCTTTAGTCTTGCTTGCTTTCCTCCCTCTCCCTGCTTGCGTCCCTAGAAAGCAGGCAAGAAGGGAGAGGGAGGGAAGGAGGAAGTGGGAGAGACAGAAATAGGGAGAGAGGGAGGAAAAGATGTGAAGGAGAGAGAGAGAGAGAGAGAGAGAGAGAGAGAGAGAGAGAGAGAGAGAGAGAGAGAGAGAGAGAGAGAGAGAGAGAGAGAGAGAGATGGGATGCGTAACTTTAATTATGAGAAGAGATTGAAGCTAATTTACACTAGCTCAATCGAGAGACGCAGAGTAAGGGGCGATCTGATAGATGTTTTTAAGTGGATAAAGGGAGAGGTAGGAAAAGTTCTTACGGCTAGTAACCAGGGTCTACCCTGGTTACTAGCCGTAAAAGCCGTACAAGAAGTAACGGATTCAAGCTAGAAAAAACATATATTTAAAAAAGAAATAGGGAAAAACTGGTTCACAAATAGGGTGGTGAATGATTGGAATGGACTCAGTAGACAGGTAGTTAGTGCGGAGTCATTGGGGAGCTTTAAAGGGAGGCTAGATAAATTCATGGATGGGGATGAAAGGTGGATGTAGGTAGTGTTAAGTAACAGGAACTACCACGTGTAGGTCTCACGGCCTCTTATAGCTTCCTCATTTTCTTATTTTCTTATGTTCTAACTCACGACCCGATATACAGAGATGCGCAATACCCCGAGTTAGATGCTTGTACAGTACAAAATGTACAGTAGGCCAACTACCTGTCGCTCATGTGTTCGGATCCGTCCTATTAACTATGTTATGTACAGTCATGAACCACAATCTCCAAGAGGAGGGACAGGTGTGGATTCCCCCTGAAATCTATTGATATTTCAAAACGCTAGCCTTATATAATACTGAATGATCAGCAAGCCATAAACTGAAATTAAGTACATATAGCTAAAAAAAAACATGAAAAAAATGGAAAGGAACATATGATTCACTTTTTGATTTAGCTAACGATTCTCCCCGAATGAAATTCTGGCAACAGACCTGTATGCAAAACATTGTACTATAAAATATATATAGCTCAGACTGCTGAACGATTATAAAAGCAATTTGTAACCATGATTTTGTTCAGATTTTCTTGTCAGGCGCTGTCTTCTGTCAGTCAACACAATTTTATAGACTAAGAAGCTCCTCTCTAAATCCACATTGGCAGCTGGGGCAAATTTCAGATTTGCTGTATCTGCTGGCTCCATTCCGTTAACCAAAATCTGTAAACTTTTAACTCATTTATAATAATTAGACATAAATCAGAAGACTGAAATACCGCTGTCAGTCTGACCCATCAGACAGGACATGAAATTATCACTTGCAGAGATTGGATAAAAATGTTGTTATTTTGGCCATTTTAGGTACATCTCTAGCAGAAATCATAATTTAGGTTTTTTTTTGCAAAAAGCACTGTTTTATGTGAAAAATATTTGTTACGTACTTCACATATTTTCCCGATCTCTGGATATTAGTATTAGTTTATTTACTTCTGTATTATATATTTATTTATTTATTTATTTATTTATTTATTTATTATTATTTATAAATTTACTCCAGCGAACTATTACTTTCAGAAAGTGCCTCGTTACCCCCCAGAAACGGCTTCATTACCCACGCGGGGGTAATTACCCCCAGTTTGAGAACCACTGTCCTACAGGAACTACCACGTATAGTCTCATGCGCGGCTTCTTGTAGGTTCCTTATTTTCTTATGTTCCTATGTTCCTTTCTTATGTTCCTATGTTCCTTTCTTATGTTCCTATGTTCCTCCTGCACAGGTGTTGGATCCCTGGAACGAGCTGTGTCCGGACGAGGAGGGTGGCAACAACTGCGCCTATGACAGGTTCGTGGCGCTGAAGAGGCTCAACCCGGAGCTGAAGGCGCTGATCGCGGTGGGCGGCTGGCGGGAGGGATCCGTGGACTACTCGGCGGTGAGTTCTCAACCCAAGGGATAGAGATGTGGTATAGATTTTTTTTTTTTTTTTTTTTTTTAACCCAAGGTGGAGACGCTTTTTTTTTTTTTTTTTACCCAAGGTGGAGACGGATTTTTTTTTTTCCCCAAGGTGGAGACGGATTTTTTTTTTTTACACAAGGTGGAGACGGATTTTTTTTTTTTAACCCAAGGTGGAGACGGATTTTTTATTTTTTACACAAGGTGGAGACGGATTTTTTTGTTTTACCCAAAGTGGAGACGGATTTTTTTTTTTACCCAAGGTAGAGACGGATTTTTTTTTTTTTTTTTATACCCAAGGTGGGGATGGATTTTTTTCTTCTCATCCCTAACTTTCCCTTCCCTTCCCTTCCCTTCCCTTCCCTTCCCTTCCCTTCCCTTCCCTTCCCTTCCCTTCCTCCACATCCAAATTATTACCTCACCCTCGCTGTTCACAGATGTCCGGAGACCCGTGGAAGCGGCGGCTCTTCGTGGACAGCACGGTGAGGCTGATCCGCAGGTATGGGTTCGACGGGCTGGACATGGACTGGGAGTACCCGTCGGCCCGTGGCGGAGTCCCCGAAGACACGGTGAGTTCGAAGGAGAGCTGAAGAGAGTCAAACCGAGCCCCCCGGGATATGCTGGTATATCCCGGGGGCCTCGGTCGAACTGCTCCTATTATTATCACTCGTTATCCTTGTTTCTTCAGACTGCAGAGGAATGAACGAAACACTCTTGAGATAATAATTATATCCCTTTCAGAAGTTGCTTACAGTATGTGTTGCTAAGTGCTAACATTCAGTATTTGTTTCCTGTAATCACCATCTTCTGATTTAATGACTCCCCGATTACTGCTGCTTACTATGCTAATTATCGGCGATCTCAGTGCATCTCCTCCTCCTCCTCCTCCTCCTCCTCCTCCTCCTCCTCCTCCTCCTCCTCCTCCTCCTCCTCCTTCTATTCCTCATCCCTCTATTCCTCATCCCTCTATTCCTCCTCCTCTCCTTCTTCGTCTTCTTTTTCTTCTTCTTTTTCCTCCTCCTCCTCCTCCTCCTCCTCCTCCTCCTCCTCCTCCTCCTCCTCCTCCTCCTCCTCCTCCTCCTATCTAATTCACACATCCACCGCCATCACCAATCCTACAGGAGAACTTCATCACCCTCATACAAGACCTGAGGCGGGAGTTCGACAGATTCAACCCGCCACTCTTTCTCTCAAGTGCCATGGCCGCCGGGAAAGCCACCATTGATGAGGCTTACGACATCAAGCCGCTCGTTGATCTCTTCGACCACTTCCACATCATGAACTACGACTACCACGGTGCCTGGGAGACCCACACCCACCACAACGCCCCCCTCTGCGGCTACTACCAAGACACCGGCACCGACCTCTACAACAGCGTGGTGAGTCCTTGAGGCGTCCCTTGTTAAGTATTTCTTTTTGTATAAATAGGTCTATCGGTGTGTAATGCGACACCGTACAAGGGGTCGACGTGCCTTACAAGTGTGTCTAGGTAAAGATCGGGGCATACGCTATGCTGTGCGTGGCCTTCGGTGCTCATCTCTGTGGCATTAGCCCTTTGAGCTTGTGGTGGGTGAGGACCTGTTACCCCGGGACACAGGGCTAGTGTGACATCCGGATTACCACAGTTACTTTCCCCAGGTTTCCCCAGGTACCCATTTATCAACTCCGAAAGGGAGGAAGAACAGTTTGTATTGGCTGGTCGCCGACTTGCCCTGGCCCGGATTCGAACCAGGGCCCGCAGATTCGTAGCCAGGCACGCTTGACACTACACCACGGAGGCGACAAGTGTATATACCTGTGTCTTATCGCTATAGATTTACACGATCAACTACTACTTGGAGCTGGGAGTGCCGCGGGAGAAGATGGTGATGGGGATCCCCACGTACGGCCGCTGCTGGACCCTCGACTCCCTGGACGACACCGGCATGCTGGCCCCCGCACACGCCCCGGGACCCGGAGGACCCTACATCAGGATACCCGGCACGCTGGGCTTCAACGAGGTTAGTCCATCACCGCTACCTATCTGACGCATTGAGGCTTTGTTATTCTTGAAGTGGGAGAATCTCTTGCCAAGCTTTTTTATAGGAGACACTCGCACTCTGCTAATGACAATCCTTATTCATTTCTCTATTTATTAATATTCATTCATTTATGATTTCTGTAAAGTCGCTCGACGTGTCTTTGGGTATCCGAATGTTTTCTGTTGGTGTGTTTGTTACACACACACACACACACACACACAAAAAAAAAAAAAGCTGTTGACTATAAAGCCAAAGTTTCATTTGATTTCATGTGATATTTTCCCTTGGTTGAATGGGTCTCATCGTAGTACTCTTGGCCAGACTTATCGCGGTACTACTCCTTACCGAAACCGACCGAAGCCGAAACCGAACGAAACCGGGTGGTAGGGTTGGGGGTAGGGGGGTGAGGGTGGTTTTGGAGGGGCGGGGTGTGTGTGGGGATGCAGGTTAGGTTAGGTTAGATTAGGTTAGGTTAGGTAGATATAAATTAGCAGATATAAATGGCCGGTTTTGACCACTTAGCGACCAGGTATTGATCTGAAATTTTGCCAAGGGCATGTTGAGATACCCTGCATACCCCCACCACCTTCAGAACCAACATTAACCTTGTTTGAGCCCTGGTTTTAGGGTCGGTTAGGGTCGGTTAATGTACAATTCGGTCGGTTTCGATAAAAAGGCCCACCCGACTTATCGAGGTCTCGCCAAGAAACTAGCGAGTGGACGTATGCATGGTAAGTACATGGGCGGCCTGTGCGTTGTGTTCCTATTATAAGCTGGTGTCTTGGGTGTCCGTGGTGCCTCAGGTCCCGCCACTGACCCTTATTCCCAAAGTACTGGACATCGGCCGTGACTGTGCCTAGGAAACAGACCCTAGCAGGCGCCACCGCTTGGGTTGTTGTGACACGAGGGGCGTGCGGCGGACAAAACACCTTGCCTCCTGCTTTACCTACGCTCGCTGCCCTTGTTTCCTCGCAACCCCCCCCCCCCCCCCCCCCGGTTAACATTTATAAATACCGAACACTCTGACGGGTTTTCTACTGAGCCCGTGCTTTTCTCTTAAGGAAAGCAATAGGGGAAAAAAACCATGTAATCAGAGGGCGTGTGTTTTGGCACCTTTTGACCCAACGATGAAAAACTAAGTGTGATTCGTGTTCTCCCCTAACCTTCATTTTAACCCCTTGAGGCCCAGAGCGTAATTTCCATTGTAATCTGGCTACCATTGGACGATTTTGAGTGAATGAATATAAGCAATATTTTATGGATATGTCCTGTTTAGTATCCTTGTCAACTAACTAATTTGGTATATTAAATGTCTTTTCGTTATTTTATGGCTCGACTACATACAATTTTTATAGTAAAGGAAAGATCTGGGCGTGAAGATAACAACAACAAAAATAATCGTGTTTAGAATATAATGTCTATTTTCATCAACACAGTTCAAGCATGTTCGGTATTCTGTATGTCGTTCCCTTCCTGCTAATCGACAGATCTGTAAGCGGTTCCGCGAGATGGAGTGCACGGTGGTACGTGATCCGGGCATGCACGAACCCTACTTCTATTGCCCCGACGACAAGATCTGGTGCGGCTTTGACGACGCAACTTCGGTCATGGAGAAGGTACGCAGGAGGCTGTGAGACCATGCTGTGGGTACATTCTCTCTCTCTCTCTCTCTCTCTCTCTCTCTCTCTCTCTCTCTCTCTCTCTCTCTCTCTCTCTCTCTCTCTCTCTCTCTCTCTCTCTCTCTCTCTCTCTCTCTCTCTCTCTCTCTCTCTCTCTCTCTCTCTCTCTCTCTCTCTCTCTCGCTCGCTCGCTCGCTCGCTCGCTCGCTCGCTCGCTCGCTCGCTTCCTCTCTCTCTCTCTCTCTCTCTCTCTCTCTCTCTCTCTCTCTCTCTCTCTCTTCTCTCTCTCTCTCTCATAACATAATTTCCGATATTTCCCACGTTTTCCCTTGCCTTTCTCTTTTCCTTCCTTTCTATTCTTCTTCCCTTCTCTCTTCTTCCCTTCGTTTCCTCCCTCTATTCCATTCCATGTCCACTCTCAACCTACCTATGATTTGTTTACGTCTGAGGCATGATCTAAATAACACTTTAACACTTTAACACTTTAACACTTTATTATGTTTGCCATTTTACAATATTTTAATGATTATAACAGGATATGGGGTTGCAAACAGCCCTTTACAAGCAAACGCTTTTTGGGCAAAGGTGTGGAGAGAGAGGGAAAACACACAGAAAAAATAATAAGTAAACACAAGGTATATAAATACTAAACAAATACTGACATAAACAGGCGATGATAGTTAGTAAGTTACTTAGACTAATTTACAGGATAATATACACTAGTAATAAATAATATTATACAGTAGCTGTGAAGAATTACACAAAAAATAAATACACGAATAATAATAACAATGATAATAGTACAGGGAGGTCCCGTTATACGAGCATTCGGTATACGAAAATCCGATGATACGAGAGGTGTAAATTAGGGTCTATTTTCAATATACGACATCGAAAATCCAATGCTACGACATTCAAACTGGGGTGAGTAAAATTATCAAGCTCAAAATACTCGGCCTACGACTCCCAGTCTGGACAAAGGGGGATTTGGTTGACCCCAGTCAGGTCACCCCTAGCAAGCCGTGACCTGAAGGGTAATTAAGCATATGGCGCGGCCTGACATTTAGTGGTAATTAGCCAGGTGTGCGGCTCCAACCTTGGGACCGCAGTCAGTGACCTGAAGGGTAATTAAGCATATGGCGCGGCCTGATCCTTAGGGGTAATTAGCCAGGTGTGCGGCTCCAACCTTGGGACCGCAATCAATGACCTGAAGGGTAATTAAGCATATGGCACGGCCTGACCTTGGGACCGCAATCAATGACCTGAAGGGTAATTAAGCATAGGGGTAATTAGCCAGGTGTGCTGCCCCAATCTTAGGACCTCTACACTACCCTCTTTTGTATCACGCGGAATCCCCTACAGTACAACGTTTTTTTTGCTTGTTATGCATGTTTTATGTTTAATTAATGTGCAGTTATGTTATTTTGTGTGCTATTTTCTCTTTCAGCATGCTTTTTCTACAGAATAGGTAGTACAGTGTGGGTAATATAGACGCTGTGTGTTTGTTGTGTTTGCTATAGTTTATTTTAGCTTGAAAAACGCGTTTGTTTTCTTCGTTTTTTTTAAATTGATGGTCCTGGAACCAAACCTATATTTTACCATTAGTTATGTGTTTCGTTATACGAGATTTCGCTTTACGAGTATGCCAGGTGGAACCTAACTGCTCGTATCTTCGGGACCTCCCTGTACACAGAGCTAGTATAATGATAATAAATGTTTCTTGAATGTATGTTTAAAAGTGCTTAAGCTAGGTGAATGTTTGATATGTACAGGGATATCATTCCATAACTTGGGACCTTGGTACATCAGGGAATGTTTGTATAGGGTTAGTCTATGACTAAGTATGGACAGGGAGCGTTGGTTGCGGGTTTGGTAATTGTGAAGTAGTTGATCATTATTGTAGTTAGACGCTGATTGTTTGTACATAAAAGATACAATATTTAATTTTGATAAATCATTTAGATTCAAAATGTTTAAGGATTTAAATAATGGAGGAGTGTGCTCGCAGTAGTCACTGTTGGTTATTATTCTGATGACTTTTTTTATGGAGTACATTTAAATGGTTTAAATGACAGGGATAAGTGGTGGACCAAATGAGATTACAATAATTGAGATGGGGATAAATGTGAGCATAATACATGCATTTAAGAACTTCCACTGGGGCGAAGGGTTTGACTTTGAGAAGGAGTGGAATTAATCTAGATAATTTTAAACAGAGGTTGGACAGATGATGTTTAAAAGTTCAGTTTTTGTCAAAGATTAATCCAAGGAACTTTATCTTGTATACTTGAGTAATGTCGTCATTTATAAAAGCAGTACTAAGATTAGATCATGGTCTGAGGGTACTACGCTTCATACCCGGCAGGACCTTCGTACCGTGGGTTCATTCCATGTCATTTTTGAAGGTCATCGTGCCTCAAGACGCTTCTGTGGTGCGTCCTGATGTGATGCACGCAGGCAGTAGCGACTCTTACCTCCATAGCAACGACCCTAACTTGTGATATTACTTTGTTATTATTATTACACTTTTGATGATAATATTACTGTTATTAGTGTTAGCTGTTGTTATAGTAGTCTCTCAAATCCCTCGTATACCCATTGGCTTGAGGGAGCCACGCTCAAGGCTGGTTCACAAGGAGGTTTTTTCGGCATTTTGTCGACCGAGAAGGCGGTCTGGGTCTGGGTGGTGTCATGATCGCAATAGGTTTTTAAAAAAATCACACACCGCTCACTCGGTCTTTTATCGACCGACTTGCCGAGAATGTCGCGCGCCAAATTCAAATAAACGCAGAAGCCACCCTCTCCCAAATCACCCCAATTATTGGTATAATTTCGGTATTGGGCACTAAAAACTAACAAATTTAACTTACATCATCGTGCAAATCTTTTCATCCTTAATTTGAATCCCAATTTCCCCAATTTCCCATGCCAATGGCGATACATATAATACCGAAAATTTTCCATTTTAGCTAGCCATAAACGGTTGTTAGTTTAAATCAGATTATGCTAGGTTAGACGTGGGGTTTGATTTAGTAGATGATATCAAGGAAAAAATAAAACTATCAATACTACTTCATAATAGGTAAAGTGCGCGAAAACTTATTTATCGCGCGCCAAATACACACAAGCCAGCCACTAGCCCCCTATAGCCCCTAGCGCGACGTGACCCCTGACCCTGCTGCCTGAGACCCTCACTGCCCCTGGGAACAACAACAAGCTCGAGAACGAGCTTGACAGACTACCTACAAAGCGATACTAAAAGCAGAAAAGGTCACAAGAAGAAGAAGAAGAAGATTTGTCGACCGAAACGAATTGCGTGTGTGAACGTAATCTCCGCACTAGCCCGCAAGAGACCGACTTCTCTGTCGACAAAAAATGCCGAAAAAACCTCCGTGTGAACCAGCCTTTATAGTCTGTTTCGTAGTTGTACTCTCTTTCCTCTTCATGTTTGTTTGGGATATTTTTTGTCACCCCGCCCACCACACTACTGAATACAGTGACGCAACATAGCAACATCAGGTGTCCCTCCATTCTTGAAGTGGGTCCAAGGACTTGTTTCGTTCTCCTTCAGTTTAAGATAATGCATAACTATTTTTACTCTTCTGGCAGGCTCACTACGCAAAGAACATGGGTCTGATAATGAAATATAAAAAAGAACAGATTCCAGAGCCTCTTTCATCATGTTCTGGACTTGTTTCGTTCTCCTTCAGTTAAAGATAATGCATAACTACTACTACTACTACTACTACTACTACTACTACTACTACTACTACTACTACTACTACTACTACTACTACTACTACGACTACTAACTATTTTCCATCTATATCTGGCAGGCTCACTACGCCAAGAACATGGGTCTGGCTGGCTTCTTGGTGTGGACTATTGACACGGACGACTTCCACCCGCGCTGCTACGAAGAACCCTTCCACCTGGTGAAGAGCATGAAGGCGGGATTCAACCTGCCCGCGGACGGCAAACTACCGGTGGGTCCCGTGGGTCTTCTTACGTCCAAATCGCGAATTATTTGGCAGACGTTTGATGTTTCTTTTCTAGTACTCTGTCTGACATTGCGAGAACATTGATTATGTAATATGGTGTGTTTTTCTCATATGTATGTTTAATTTTGTTATTAATGCTATTCTTATTATTCTAGTTATCAATTTTTGTTTTTCAGAACTGTTCCTACAACCCCACCACTACACCGATTCCCACCACTACTCCGATTCCCACCACAACCCCCACTCCAACCACCACCCCTACCACCACACCAACCACCACCCCAACCACAACACCAACCACCACCCCAACCACAACCATCCCTACCACCACTCCAACAACCACTCCAACCACCACGCCAACCACAACACCCACTACCACTCCCACAACCACACCAACCACCACACCAACAACCACGCCAACCACCACGCCAACCACAACCATCCCTACCACCACTCCAACCACAACCCCTACCACCACTCCAACCACAACACCCACAACCACATCTACCACAACCACCCCTACCACCACCACCCCTACTACAACCATCCCTACCACAACCACACCGGCAACAACCACCCCTACTCCAACAACCACCTCAGCCCCTGTGTCGACGCCGCGTCCCCCCCACCCTCGCCCTGACTGTGGCGATCAGGGGGACGGCACTGTCTACCCCCACAAGGACTGCAACAAGGTAGGGGCAGCCAAGAACAGGCGGTGTACTTGAACCCTTGTTGTATACTGTCATCAAATATTTTATAATGAACACACGCACACACACGCACAAAAAAGATAAAGCTTTTGCATCTCTTCTTATCACACCTTGATATTGTTGTGCCTTGCTCTGTTGTCAAATATTTTAGAATGAACCAAGAATAACAGAAGAGAAACGTTTTCCACCTCTTAATTCTTATCACACGACGCAGCGGCTGTAGTGAAGTTTGCGTTCCAGAAGTGTTTTGACGAGTGTGTTTCGATTCGATGCGAGTGAGGATAGACAGTGAGTGAGACAGTTGGGGGGGAAAGAAGGGCTAGGAAGAAGTTAACAAGAAAGGAAAAAATGAAAATAAATAAGAGGAGAACAGACGACAGACGATGGGCCTTGTCTAAATGGTCTTGTCTGATGGGTCTTGGTAAGCATTGAGATTTGTGTGCTATGTGTAGGCGAGTGTGTGACGCCGTGTTGTGTTGTTTTGTGCCGCAGTACTGGCAGTGCATCAGCGGTCAGGCGGTGCTGCAGCTGTGTGGACCTGGCACTCTCTTCGACGAAACCCTCAGCCTGTGTAACTGGGAGGATCAAGTGGACACCTCGGAGTGCACCTTGTGGATCTGTGAGGTGGACAACACGTACCTGCCCCACCCCGACTGTGATAAGGTAAGTAAAGCCACTGCCCCACGCCCTTCATGTCAACAAGGGTCCAGTGCCATATGACCTCTGATGTCTGGCACATTTCCCCCTTTTGGGTATTAAATCAATCAATCAACAAGCGTCCAGATATGCGGCCCACTGACGGGGTAGAAACAAGCTGCATCTTTTTTCATTGCAAGCCACTGGAGAGTTTGTCAATGAGGAGTAGTTGGAGAAACGACGGGAGTGCAAATGCAATAATTTCTGCCCTTTGAGTCCATGAATTATTTTCATTATCAATACATTGCCGTGGTGACCTGTGACACACTCATGACTCACAGTAGCGTGAGACAGCAGGGAATGAGTGTCGTATCGAGGTAAGGGAATGAGAGTGTTGGGTTCATGGCTGACAGTAGCGTGAGACAGCAGGGAATGAGTGTCGTATTGAGGTAAGGGAATGAGAGTGTTGGGTTCATGACTGACAGTAGCGTGAGACAGCAGGGAATGAGTGTCGTATTGAGGTAAGGGAATGAGAGTGTTGGGTTCATGACTCACAGTAGCGTGAGACAGCAGGGAATGAGTGTCGTATTGAGGTAAGGGAATGAGAGTGTTGGGTTTCGTTGCAGTACTACCGCTGCTACAGTGGCTCGCCCCACCTCGAGCAGTGCGCCGAAGGCCTCTACTGGAACCAGCGCCTCACCATGTGTGATTTGCCCAACAACGTCGACACCAATAATTGCAACGCTGTGTAGACGACTGGGCTTTCCTTCTCCGTTTACATAAGAACATAAGAAAATAAGGAAGCTATAAGAGGCCGCGAGACCTACACGCAGATTGTAACTAACTACGACTTAAGAGTAGGGATTATTTTTTACTTGCCAAGAGAATGCTATCATAATATTGGTGACTCTTAATTAAGGCCCATTCTTTCTGTAAATCTTCATGTAATAAACAATGGCAGTAACATCGTGATGCGCTTGTTTCCATGACTTCCACTCCCTCAAAGTGGAGCCCAGAAGGCAGCCAAGCCAAGACCCGCAGGTGTGACACTCGCAACACACCTACAGTGTATATTACTTGTTGCGTTGTGGACAGATTTCGATCGAAGTATATTGATAGCGAGCACTTGAGGGTCTGTCACTACTCGTATGTACAGAACATAATATAAGAACATAAGAAAATAAGGAAGCTACAAGAGGCCGCTAGACCTACACGTGGTAGTTCCTGTTACTTAACACTACTTACATCCACCTTTCATCCCCATCCATGAAATTGTCCAGCTTCCTTTTAATGCTCCCTATTGACTCCGCACTAACTACCTGACGACTGAGTCCATTTCAATAATTTACCACCCTATTTGTGAACCAGTTTCTCAGAGTATGTGACTGCAACGTGTGGAGTAACAGTAAATAATGAGAGAAAAAATATACATGCCAACAAATTAGGTCGAGGTAGGGTGTCAACGGCTCCTGTACAGTGTTAGGGCAAGAGGGAAGAAACAGTTCAACAGATAAGGTGTGTTGTCCCTATCGTGACCTCGGCTCAGCTGTGGGAGCGTGAGGGAGGAATGAATGCCACTGCTCCCCCGCCCTGCTGTCATCCTAGACACACTCGCCTCCCCCTCCCTCCCCCCTCCGATCCCTCTCCCTTCTCCATGCGACGTACAATACTATAATGTTTACAAGTTTATTAAAGAAAGGGGGGGGGGTGTACAAGACTATAAGAACACAAAAATACAGAACGAGGTTGAAAAGACTATATAATACTTAACATGGTCTGTCCCCAACCCTCCTCCCTCCTAGATCAATTGACTTTTAACTACTTTTTTAACTACTTTAACCCTACAATCTACTTTTTTGATAGATGGTCAGTCAGTTTTGCTCCCCTCCTTAAACGACCAGGGTATAAACGCGGCGCCTTGTTTGATTCCTCTACGAGTGTTCCTCTCCAGACATACCCGCTATCAAGACCGTACAAGCCAAGGTAAAGATAGCTACGCAAGCCATCTTTATCTTGGTACTAACTTGATAATGACTTGGCCCGCTATCAGACGTGGTTTAATTTCCACTATTGATGGTAGTGGTGGTGCTGAAGGTGTATGTGTGGTGTGTGTGTGTGTGTTGTGTGTAGGATGGAAGGAGGGTTTTGCCAGGTGTGTAGGGGAGTTGAGTGCACAGGTAAATGTTGGAATGGAAAAAATAGGGGAGGATTTTATGGCATGTAGGAATTGTGAGGGTTTGTACCAGTGTGTGTGTGTGGGGGGGGGGTGCGTTGTGTGTGTGTGTGTGTGTGTGTGTGTGTGACGGTGTACGAGGCATACTAATTAGAGTCACCTGAGTCACCTAAGTGCACGTGTTTCCCAGACGTACAACAGTCTCAACATAAGAACGTATATAAGCTATAAGCTATAAGCTATAAGCTATAAGTATAAAGCTATAAGAAAAGGAGTCTAAAAATGGCTGGTTCCTGCTCCTGCTCACCCACTACCCTCTCATCCCCCTCCAAGACGTGATGTAACCTGAGCCTCTATTACACTGGGGAACAAATTTTTGTTGAGTTAGGTCTGACACTTGTTATTAAGTAATTTTTGGGTGCTGAATCCAAAACTGATCTCAGTTTTTCTCTATCACGACAAGTTTTTGAACTGTAGGATTTTCGTTTTCTTAAAAAATATGAAAAATACTGTACATAACAGTAACAGTGCTTATTTTATAAAAAGTTGCAAATGTTAACATACAATGAAAAATGAAAGAAATAGGCATGAATATAATGTTTATTTAACATTATCATGTTTTTAGAAAGGATAAGGCTATAATTGTGTGCAGGTTAAGGTAAAAATTTACTTTTGTAGCTTTGTCTGGAGTGTTCAACTTGAGGACTATTGCGTTTGATGCTCCAACAATAGTCAGCCATCATATGCACATCCCATCTACCCTGGTAACGTTCTTCCATAACCTTCAAATCTTGGTGAAATCGTTCACCTTGCTCGTCGCTAGCAGCACCAAGATTTTCCGGAAAGTTGGCAAGATGGCTATGCAAAAAATGTACTTTAATACTCATGTTGCAACCAAGCGCTTTGTAGCTCTCCAATAGTTTCTGAACAATTTATGTGTAATTACTTGCACGTGTATTTCCAAGAAAGTTCTTGACGACGTCTTTGAATGATAGCCAAGCATTCTTTTTAAGGTCTGACATAGTACCGTTGAAATGTTCATCTTTGATGAGCTGTCAAATTTGTGGACCATCAAACACACCGGCTTTGATTCTTTCATTGACAGTCAGGAAATGCCAAGATGATGTACTTCAAACAGTCGCCATCAGTTGACAATGCTTTTACAAATTGTTTCATGAGACCTAGTTTTATGTGCAGAGGTGGGAATATTATTTTCTTCCTGTCAACAAGTGGCTCATGTACAATGTTAGGATCTCCAGGTTTAAGATCAGATCTCGGAGGCCAATTCGTCTGAACCCAATGCTTCTCTCGAGCTCTGCTATCCCACATACAGAGAAAGCAGGGATACTTTGTGTATCCACGTTGTTGACCAAGAAGGAAGGACATCATTTTAAGGTCAACACATGATCCAATTGTGTTTGTCATATTGCAATAACTCAATGACTCTCTTTACATCTCCATATTCTTCACGAAGACAGACCGAATGCCCAATAGGGACTGCGCCAAACAAATTGCCATTGTGTAGAAGGACACACTTCAGCTCACAAGTGGAATTTTGCTTATCTGGAGGGTAAGCTGTGGAGAAAAAAATTGACGTGCTAGAAAAAAACTGACTACATATTTGGAATCAGCATGCCAATTTTAGTCTAAATAAGCTCAAAAATCTAACTCAACAATTTTTTTTTCTTCAAATTGTTCCCCAGTGTTATTAATGAAGCTCTGTATTATATTGTATTACTTCTGCGACTTCGAGGGATTCCTGCAAGGACTATTGGTTTGATAACTGGTTTGTATTCTGGGACTGAGAGTGCTGTGAAGTATGGGGCTGGTGTATCCAGCTTCTTTCCTGTGAATACAGGAGTGAGGCAAGGGTGCGTCCTTGCCCCATCACTTTTCAACGCTTGTATGGACTGGGTATTGGACAAGGTTGTAGATCAAAGCGATTGTGGAGCATCCGTCGGCAACACCAAGATCACTGATCTTGTTTTTGCCGATGATGCAGTAATCTTTGCTGAGTCGCTGGAGGTCCTGGTGATGGCTATTATTATTATTGTTATTATTATTATTATTATTATTATTATTATTATTATTATTATTATTATTATTATTATTATTATTATTATTATTATTATATTATTATTATTATTGTTGTTGCTCCTGCTACTACTGTTACTGCAGTAATATAAGTTATTCACTTTTGTTCTCACGTCCTGGCGTGACTTAAATTTTCCAACATCACAGTATGACACACCCGGTGCAGCTTAACTGACTGCATTTCTCACTTTTCTTTGTATCGATAATTTACTTTAATATAGATAATGTCTAACCTTTTTCATACTCTTTTCAATGATATTGATGACATTGACTCAGAAAATGACGTTAATATGGAAATCATAAATCAGATGCATGGCCACATGGACTTTAACTCTCTTTCAAAGTATTATGATATATCAACTTACAATGATCTCATTTCGACCCAGGATTCTACTAAACTAACAATTTTTCATATAAACTCAAGATCATTAACTAAAAATACTGATAATATCCAATCATTCCTAAAATGCCTCAATTCATCTCCAGATATCATAGCTGTCACAGAAACTTGGCTGACTGATAATAACAAACATCTTCATGAATTTCCTGGGTATCACTCCTATCATCTTGTCAGGAACACTAGGGCTCAAGGAGGTGTTTCTATCTATGTTTCTGACAATTTAAAATCTGAACAACAATATGATTTAACATGTATCAATAATGACATTGAATTACTTACTATTAGAATTATTACTGAATCTATCAGTTTTCTGATTTGTGCAATATATAGACCAAATAGTAAACATATTGCAGTAGACGAATTCACGAATGTCATAAATACAGCATTACAAGACAAAGCAAAACAGAATAAAATATACTCATAGGAGACTTTAATATAACTTACTTGAGCATACAACCCATACACCAACAAATAACTTTTTAGCAAACATTCAACTTTAAATTTTGTTCCTCACATCTCCAGACCCACTAGATTTCAGATAGTTTAAATTTGGGTGACCCTTCTCTCCTAGACCATATATACACTAATTTTTGTGGAAAGTTTACCGCAGGTATTGTACACTTTCCCATTTCGGACCATCTTCCTATTTTCTTAAATATTTCCTTCCCCCAAAAAAATCAAAGCTCAATAAAATAGAATTCAGAAATGTAACTCCTAATAATAAGGAGCTTTTCTCTCAAAAACTTCACACCATATTATGGAACAATCTCTTATCTTCACAAGATATAAATTTAAACTTTAATACATTTCTAGACAAACTGAGTAATTTATACAATGAATGTTTCCCAATAAAAACAAAATATATTTCTGAAAAACGGCTACATAACCCTTGGATAACGTCAGCTGTAATTAAAATCCGTCAAGACCAAAATAATCTATTTAAGGACTATAAAATAGGTGTTGTCTCTGAAAGTTATTATAAAAAATACCGCAATGTCCTAATAGGATTATAAAAAATCATAAAATTTCATACTATATGTCGATATTTACAAACTTAAAATGATACACGCAAAATATGGAAAAACCATAAATCAGCTGAAAAATAACTATAAAAAACTTATTTCAGTTACATAACAATGAATAATAAAGTAATGAGATGCCCATCCGATATTGCAGAGGCCTTCAATAAGTATTATACAGATATTGCTTCCAATTTAGATAACAGCATCCCACCTTCCGATATTAACCCACTTGACTTTCTGAGAGGTAATTATCCAACATCAAGATTGTTCCTCAGTACTACCACAAGACGTTGCAGCTGTAATAAACTCATTAAAAAGCAAAAAGTGTAATACCCATGAAATTTCCGTCTCTCTCCTAAAAGCTAATAAAGAACAAATAGCTGTTCCATTATCAATCTTGTTCAACCAGTCCATCGAAAAAGGAATTTTTCCTCAATGTTTAAAACATGCAACCGTAATCCCTATTTATAATAAAGGTCCAAAAGACAACATTGCCAATTACAGACCAATATCACTGCTAAGCACCTACTCAAAAATATTCGCGAAATTAATGAAAAAAATTCTATTAAATTTCTTAAACAAAAAATCTATTATCAACAAAGAACAATTTGGTTTTCGACAAGGCTTAAGTACCTTTAGTGCTCTGACCGCCTTCACCGATAACATCTACTCTGCCCTGGATGCTCAACATACAATGCTCACTATTTATATAGACTTTACTAAAGCTTTTGATACAGTGAAACATGATATTTTACTACAAAAATTGAAACATTATGGTATACGTGGCATCATACATGACTGGTTCAGAGACTACCTCACCGGTAGAACCCAAAGTACAAAATTTCAGAATTGTCAATCTATACCTCAACATATTCAGTACGGAGTCCCTCAGGGTAGTGTCCTCGGTCCCATTTAATTCCTTATCTATATAAATGATCTCCCAAATGTATTTACAAATTTAAAAACAATACTTTTTGCTGATGACTCTACGTTATTCATTACTGGTGCAGACCCTACATCCTTGATAGAAACAGCCAACCAAGACCTAGAACATTTTTATAAATGTGTGTTTGAGTAATAGACTAACCGTCAATTTAAACAAAACTTATTATATGCTCTTTACCAAACAAGGCGACTAAAATTCTTCCTACTCTGATATACAACAACAATGTCATCAACAGAACTAACCAACACAAACTACTAGGTGTAACTTTTGATGATGACATATCCTTTAAACCACACATTAATGAATTATGTCTTAAATTGTCTAGAATCGTATCTCTATTATATCAAATTAGAGACCTTATGCCTAATAATATACTTAAAATTCTCTATAATGCCCATGTATTGCCACACTTTCAATATTGTACTCCAGTCTGGTGCAAACACATATCCCACTCATTTACTTCCCCTGTCCGGCTACAAAAGAAATAATTAGGATCATTACAAATTCGGGCTACTTTGATCATACTCACCCTTTATTTAAGAATATGAACATCTTGAAATTATTTGACATAAACAAATTACAGATTGGAATATATATGCACAAATTAGTTACTGGTGGTCATTATATTAACTTGCTCCCTCAACATAACTACCCCACCCGCAACTGTGAACACCTCCGTGTACCACAACATAACCTGACAGTTTTTCAACACTCACTAGCCTACTCTGGTCCCAAGATATGGAATAATATACCCGACTCTGTTAAGACCCTACCAACATTATGTTCATTTAAAAGGCAATACAAAAAGTATTTATTGTCCCAGTACTGACAAGATATTTGTTCTAATATTTGTTCTAATATTTGTTCTAATATATTTCCAATGATGGTCATGTAGATTTATTATAGTGCCAACAATACATTTTATTAGCATTCTACAAATGAATTTCTGAGCAATTGTCTATGTATTTCTCCTGATTTTTGTTTTTGTTTGTGTTTTTTTTGGTTTTGTTTACCTTGTTTTTGTTTTTGTTTTATGTTTTGTTTTTTTCTTCTTCTTTTATGTAATTGCTACTGACGTCCTAGATAAACTTGTTTGTAAACTACAGAGATGCTGCCCGAATAGCCGTATGGCTTCGTATGGGCTGCTTACACAAATTATGTTATATAACTTTATTAACGTATGTATTATGTATGGTAAGCATATTAAAGTGTTTCAAGTGTTTCAAGTGTTTCAAGTGGCTCTCGAGGCGCTGCACGAGGAGGCAAAGCCTTTGGGACTTGAGGTCTCCTGGCTCAAGACCAAGGTCCAGGTGTTTGGAGACTTACTAGATGAAGCAGTACAGTCTGTTCATGCGTGTGGCGAGGACATTGAGATCTTGGAAAGTTTTACATACCTTGGTAGCGCAGTCCATAATGACGGCGGGTCACGTCAAGAAGTCTTACGGCGGATTGGCATAGCCCACGGTGTTATGGACTCGCTCAGCGGGAGTATTTGGCGTTGTCGGTACCTGTGCAGAAGGACAAAGATCCGGATCTTCAAGTCGCTTGTGATCCCTGTCTTACTCTATGGTTGTGAGACATGGACACTAAATAGTGACTTGAAGAGACGAATCAATGCCTTTGGTAATAAGTGTCTTCGCAGAATCATGGGGTATCGCTGGGATGATTACGTGTCAAATCAGCTATTGCACCGTGAGACTGAATCGAGGCCTATTACCTGCATAGTCCGTCAGCGCCAACTTCGGCTATATGGGCATGTGGCACGCTACCCTGAAACCGATCCTTCCCATCGGGTTGTATCTGTAAGAGACACTCCGGCGTGGAGGAGGCCAAGGGGGCGCCCACAAGGCTCGTGGCTGGGGCAAGTTGATGTTTCTTGTCGAGAGCTGCTTGGTATGGGAAAGGAGCCTGCATGGGAACTCGCGCGTGGTGACCCCTGGGAGTGGCGTCGTAGGGTGGGCGAGGCGACGCGCCCCCCGGCGTATGCCCCCAATGATTGATTGTATTGTATTCCCGGTCACCGCCTCAACCCTAAGCCTGTCTTTCAACCCCTTGCCCTCTTAGACATAGCTTGGAGGCGCGTCTCATGTTGGCTTAACACAAATTTTTTAACCCCTTCACGTCCAGATCTTTCCTTGGCTATAAAAGTCGTATGTTGTTAGCCATAAAATTACGAAAAGTAACTCAATAAAACAAATTAGTTAGTCGACAAGGATACTAAACAGGTCATATATCTATTACATATTGCTTATATTAACTAAAAATCGTCTAATGATAGCCAAATTACAATGGAAATTACGTTCTGGGTCTCAAGGGGTTAAAGAGACTATGCATAACCTGATGGTGAATAATTATGATGTAGAGCAGTGTTTCTCAACCTTTCAAGCTTTGTGGACCCCTTACATCCACTTATATATTCAGGGGACCCTTGGTACGGGATTAGATAGGATATAGTCATTTTACATTTGTATGTAAGAATGGTTAATAATAAAACGGTTTCTTTGCACAGGAAGTGGGTTTTGTGTTAGTATATCAGATTTTGTCATGTAAAAATAATACAGAAATAAAAGAAAAAAAAATCCGCACTGTGGACATTTACGAAATGGAAAATAAAGTAAACTTCACTTCTAAGGAAAACAGAATAATTAGGCTTTCCAAAATGGTAAACTCTATTAGCGACTCAGAAAAATTAAAGTTCAAATAACATGGTCATATAAAAAAGCTTCACATTAAATTTGTTTTATGATCAATTAACTTTTTCGTATCTGGCAAATGATGTTTATGTTTCACTTAATGCTGATACTTTGCTGCTGACGCGGGCAATGATGTCATCAATGCGTTGGGATTCTGATATACTGACACGCATGTCATCTTCAATCCTTAATCAGACCTATATTTAGTTTTCAGTTGCTGTCATGGCTGAAATAAGCTGGACTCACATAGGTAGGTGGGGTGTGAAAGGTAAACAACCACTTTCTAGCTGCTCCATGAGAAATCGGGAACTACATGAAAAACATTGAGCCCAGAAGGTTTAGTGGCACTGCACGAATCGAGCTCTTCATGGACCATCAGATGATAGGTTCAATGAGCTCCTCATAATAATTTTGGACTGATTGCTATGGGAGGCTTCAGCTCACAATATTCTCAATGAAGGGGCTTTTCTATCCACTGGTAAAGAAGAGCCGTCGCTCCTCAGTTAGCTCAGGGAAATAGCGGTTGAATTTCTCTAACAACTTTGACTAGGGCAATGTTTACTGTGCTTGACTTCCATTTGAAAAATCTAATGCCTCTTGTCTTGAATTAATGCATGCATATTGTCAAAACATATCAGTGATCCTGGACGAGGGTACGTCACCCACATACTTTGGAGAGAGAACTAGTTGGGGCGAGGCAAGCCCATCAAATTTCTCAAATCTTTTGCCTGCTACAAATGTTCGCTTAGTCTCCTCTGGAGACCCGCTCCCCCCCCTAAATAGCCACCACGTGATTCAAACCTTTCCGACTTTATAGCTCCCCTGATGAGTAACTTATAGTTTTTTAAATCCCGCACCAACAGCTAAAATGACAATTTAAACAGCTCCCATCCCTCCCTCCCTCTCTCCCTCCCTTCTCCTTCCATGAGCCCTTCAACTGGGTTCCTTCCGCCATCAGACTTAGGATGAAGTAACTTTTAAAATATTTACATTCTTTGTTTGTGGAAAAAATTAATGGCTACAGCAAAATATATTCGTAACACTGAGAGCAAGGTGTTGTGACCATCCCGGTGTGTATTCCGATCGTATATAGGAGTGTGTGTGTGTGTGTTGTGTGTGTGGATGTGTGTATGTGTGTGTCACGCGTGTTGTGTGTGTGTGTGTGTGGTGTGTGTGTGTGTGTGTAGATGGTGAATGATGTGGTAGCCAATAATCTTGTTCGGCATATCTATAATTAAAGTATTTTAATTTTAATTATGTATATTCATCATTGTGTGAGTTGTCAGGAGAGATGAGAGAGAGATGAGAGAGAGAGAGAGAGAGAGAGAGATGAGTGAGAGAGAGAGAGAGAGAGACGAGAGGAGAAGAGAGAAGAGAAGGGGGCAGGACACATCACGTAAGCTCAGACACCTCACCTCCTCTTCCTTCCCCTCCTTCTCTTCCCCTTCTTTCCTTCCCTCATCTTACATTCCCTTTCTTGATCTATACTACTCGTCCCCTTTTTTCCCTCCTCCGCGTCCCTTCTTGCCTTCCCTTGAACCTTCTATTTCCATATTATCTCATTTTCCAATTTCTCATCTTTGTTTACTGATTTAGTCTGGATTCACTCTCTCTTCTCTCTCTCTATCTCTCTCTCTCTCTCCTCTCTCTCTCTCTCTCTCTCTCTCTCTCTCTCTCTCTCTCTCTCTCTCTCTCTCTAAATGAAACAGAGAGAGAGAGAGAGAACGGAGAGGAGAGCGAGAGCAGAGGAGAGAGACGAGAGGGGAAGGAATGAAGGGAAGAAGGAAGAGAGGGTGGAAGGGAATGAAGGAGAAGAAAAAAGAAGGAGGAAGGAAGGAAATAAGGGCGAAGGAAGGAAGGAAGGAAGAGAGTGATGGACGTTTCCCAAGAAAGGATAGAGGGAAGAAAAGGAAGGAAGGGAAGAGAGGGTAAGGAAGGAAGAATGGAGAGAGCTGAGAGAGACGAGAGAGGAGAGGAGAGAGAACGACCGAGAGATGGAGAGATTTTGACGAGGAGAGAAGAGAGAGAGAGATGGCGAGGGAGGGAGAGATGGCCCCCCCCGTGGATTACACAAACATCCAGTGGGAAGGAGGAGGAATGCGAAGAGAGAGAGAGAGAGCCCGAGAGGAGCGAGAGAGACGAGACGGGATTTCTGAGAGAGAAGAGAGAGAGAGAGAGAGAGAGAGGGAAGGAAGAGCAGGGATGGAAGGAAGGAAAGGAAGAAGAAAAAGAAGGAAGGAAAAGAAATAAGGAAGGAAGGAAAGAGAGGGATGGGAAACGAGAAGGATAGAAGGAAGAAATGAAAGATGGAAGAAAGGAAGGAAGGAATGGACGAGAGGAAAGAGAGAGAAAGAGAGGAGAGAGAGAGGCTAGAGAGAAGAGAGAAGAGAGAGAGAGGACGAGAGAGCAGCATAGGATTGACTGAGAGAGATGATGAGATGAGAGGTAGAGCGAGAGGAGAGAGAGAGAGAGATGGCGAGGGAGGGAGAGATAGCACCCCCTGGGATTAACACCATTCCCAGGAAGGCAGGAGGAGGGAAGCATGCCGTCCAGGCTTTGATTGGAAGGAAGGGGTGGGGGAGTCAGAGAATATGAAAAGGATATAGTAGCATTGGAAAATACGTAATGAAAAGGAAAGGAAGGAGAGGCATCCGAGGCCTGTCAAAAAAAAAAAGGGGGGGAAAAAAGGGGGAAAAAAAAAAAAAAAAAAAAGGGGGGGGGGGGAAGGAAAAAAAAAAAAAAAAAAGGGGGGGGGGGGGGGTTTTTTCCCCAAAAATAAAAAAAAGGGGAAGGGGAAAGAGGGGGAAAGGAAAAGGGGAAAGGGGAAAGAAAAAAAGGGGAAAAAACCCCCCCAAAAACAGGGAAAAAAGGGGTCAAGGGGGGGTCCCCCCCCGGGGTTTCCAAAACCCGGGGGGGGGGGCGGGGGGGGGCCCCCAGGGGGGGGGGGGGAAAGGGGGGGGAAAGAAAAAAAAATTTTTTTTTTGGGGGGGGGGGTTTTTTTTTTTGGGGGGGGGGGGGTGGGGGGTAAAGGGGGGAAAAAAAGGGGGGGGGGGAAAAAAAAAAAAAAAAAAAAAAAAAAAAAAAGGGGGGGGGGGGGGGGGGAAAAAAAATGGGGGGGAAAAATCCCCCCCTTTAACCCCCCCCCAAAAAAATTCCCCGGCTTTTTAAAAGGGGGGGGGGGGGTTTTTATGAAGGGGGTTTTCCCCAAAAAAAAAGGGGGGAAACCCCCGGTTTTGGTTATGGGGGTTGGTCGAACAGACAATTATTTTTGAAAAAAAAAAAATTTTGGAAGAAAAAGGTTTGTGTTTGCATTTGTTTTTGTTTAAAAACCCAAATATTCTGGGACCACGGAAGAACTTTTTTTTAAAAAAATTGCGTGGTTTTTTTTAAAAGGGAATAGTTTTCAGTTCCCGGCTGAAAAGCTTTTGACATGGGGGGGCCCCCCCAACCCTTTTTTGAAGGTTTTTTTGTAAAATCCAAAAAAAAAGGCAAAAAATTAAAAACCCCGCGCATAAATTTACCCCAAAAAATATAAAAAGGGCAAAATCACCGGCATTAATTTACCCCGTCATAGGAGGGGCGGGACGGGTAGGAAAACCCGTAGAAAATTTAGGGGCAAAACCCGGGGTTTACACCTGCGCCTTCCCACTTTTGGGGAATTTTTGGTTCCCCGGGCCTTTAACGTTTTGGGACTTCTTCAAAAACAGAAAACGCCTGGGATTTTTTTTAACAAAATCCCTAAAAAATTTTAAAGGAATTTTTTTTTTTTTAAACTCAAAATGAAAGGGAAGTTAAAAAGAAAAAGGAAATTTACAATGATGCCTAATTTGATGGGGTGATGGGGATGGGGGGGGGATTCCCAGTCCCCCCTTCCCCACACCACACCCCCACACGAAAAGGGAAAATTAATATAATTAATTTTCTCCTTCTCTTTCCCCCTAGCCTTTTCTTTGGCAGTTGGGGGTATTGGGGGTGTGGCAGGGTAAAGTGGAGTGGGGGCAGCAGTAAAAAATATAACCCGTGTAACAACTTTTTTTTTGGGAATTTTCGCCAAGACATGTTTGGAAAAAAACACGGCTTTATTTTTTTTATGCGCTTCTGCTGTGCTATTGCTGCTGCTGCTACGCAACTGCTGTCGGCGCTGTGGGACGGGGGTTGGGAGGGGGAGAGGGGGAGGAGAAGGAGGGGAGAAGCTAGGGGGTGGAGGAGGGGAGGAGGAGGAAAGGGAAATACCTTTTTTTTATCATTGGGGTGGTTGTATGGTGGCGCGGTGATGTAGGGGGTGGCAGCAGTAATAAAATAAAGCCGTGTAACACATTTTAGCAAGTGTTTTTGGAGTGGTTTCGACTATATAAGGGGCGATGCTTTTGGGCGACAAAAACACCGCTTATATTTTTTTGGCTGCTGTGCTAGCTACAAATGCTGCCGGCGTATAAAAAAAGGTTAGGAGGGGAAAGCTAGGGGTGGAGGGGGAGGAGGGGGAAAAGGGGGGAGCATTTTTTTGTGGATGTGAATTTTTTTATAAACACAGTGAGGAGCTGGAAGCCTTGTATTGGCTGAAACTTTTTTGGGAAAAACAGTGATCCTGGCGAGGGGTGTGAGTAATTTTACTCGCTCAGCCAATAGCTATCGAAACCCCCTATGACACCGTAGGGCCCCTCCCATACTTACCAGAACCCCGCGACTTCCCGGGGTTTTACAAAAAAGAGGAAGTTTTAAGCAAAACACCGTGCCCTTTAAACCCCTTTTTTGAATTTTGCCCCGGGCAAGTATGCAAAACAAATTAGGCCTATTACAATCCCTCCCCTCTGAAAAGTTTGTTAGGGTGAGAGCCGAGTGGGGAACGGTGGGATCTGACTATGACTCACCCCCACGGCTCCCCGACAGACAAGGATTTTCCCCCTCATCCTTCCTCCTTTTTTCTTCCCCTTTTCCTCTACCCAATTCCCCTCCTTCATCACCAACTAATACTACTACTCTATACTACTACTACTTTCTACACTATACTACTACCCACCCTACTATTACGCGTACTCTACTTAGCCGGTTTTCCCCCCTCATCCTTCCTCTTACCCTTTTTTTCTTCCCCTTTTTCCTCTACCCAATTTCCCCCTCCTTATTCACTACTACTACTACTTACTACTATACTACTACTACTACTACTACTACTAAATAATACACACATTTCTGCGCTCTATTTCATAGCCCTGTTTTTTTTCGTCCCCCATCGTCTTGGTACGAAGACCGTTTTTTTTCGCAATTTAAAAGGATTGGGTTTTGCATAACAAAACAAAAGCTTGTAGGGGGCCAAAATATAATCAGTCTAAAACTTGCAAAAAATATCCAAAGCAGTATATAATAACATCCAGCAAATGTTATCGGAGTGGTCTTCTTAAACCAAGACAGTGCTTGGGCTAAAAAAACACGGCGTATTACTGCTGCTACTCCACAACTACTACCAAAATGCTATAAAAAAAGGTTAGGGGGGGAAAAGGAGGAGGGGAAGGAAAGCTAGGAGGGAAGGAGGAGGAGGGGGAGATTTTTGGGGTGGATGTGAATTTGTTTATAAACACACTGGAGCGTGGAAGCCTTGTGATTGGGTGAAACTTTTGAGAAATACTTTTATTTGCGGCGAGGCATGACGTAATTGTATCGCTCAGCCAATCAGCTATCGAAGCCCATAGTGACACCGTAGCGCCACTCCCCTATCTCGTACCAGAATCCCCGCGACTTCCCGGGGTTTTACAAATAAGGAAGTTGTTTTTAATCTAAACACCGTGCCCTTTAACTCTCTCTGAGTTTTCCCGGGCAACGCGCTGGTAGCTAGGGATCTGTTAGGGCCCCCCATGAGACATAACATGATGCAATTTGGGAAGGGGAGTAATGAATATGCAACGAATCCGCCCTTATCCCACGTCACACTAAAAACACTCAGACAAAAAGTCACACATGGGGAAGCAATACTGTGACGACTATCGCGCAACCCTTTAAGGAAGTGAAGACTGAGGGAAAAAAAACATAAAAACCTATCGTTATTACTATTATCAGTAATCATTTTCATTATCATTGCTATTATCATGCCATACTAAATTACCGTATTTTTTCATATTTATCCATACTATCATTACCATTACTATTGTCATTTTCACTGCATAGCTTTCATCTACAATATCTACAATTAACATGAAAAACGTTGCCAACAAATATAATTTTCACTTTTTTAAAACATTTTTGTGATAGGGAAATTATAATAATTATACAAACCCTCGCCCCATTTTTGAGAGACCAACTAGACAGGAAAAAAATAGAAAAAAAACGGGCTCCGATTAAAAACACTTGTGTAATAGAATTATAAAAAAAAATGAGCCATGACGGGTTTCCTGTAATAGTTTAATTCCCCCCCTGCGGACCCCTTGGTGGTTTTCGCGGGCCCCCCAGGGGTCCGCGGCCCCGGTTTTAGAAAAAAAATTGTAGATGATAANTTTTTAAAAAAATTTACTGAGAATGTTTTTGTTTTGCACCTTCATTGCTTTGTTCAGCTTATTTACTTCGCTGAATTGTCTGACCAGGTAGCTCAGCTGAAGAAGCCATTTATCATCTTTAAAAGAAATCTGCAAGCTCGGGCTTCTTCTCTGAGAGGAATGTATAGTTGTATACAGCTCCTCCCTTAGGCTGAATAAGCGTGTGAGCATCCGCCCGCGGGACAACCATCTCACCTCTGTACTTCTTGTATAGGTTTATTGTACAATCAACATACGACATATAAATACATACAAGCATGTACAAAAATACTATCCATAGCAAATAGGTACAAAGCGGACATCACCCCGGGCCCATTTGAGGAGGTTATCCCGTCAGGCTACGGGAGGGGCGCGTGGAGGCGTGGTGATGGTGAGTCACCTGCGTCACTGGGGCTACATTCAGAGAGGCTAACTTCCGGTCTTCACGACCTAGCGACTTCCAACAGCTGTTTTGGGCAACTTTTGGCATTCTGCGGGAAACATTGATGACGTACTTAAAACTTTTTGATCTGTCAAAAACAGACAACTGCCTCCAGGCAGTTGTAGAGCACGCAATATACATAAAAATACTCATACATTGAGTATATATGTTTTTTCCCTGACCCCAAGAACTGAACAGGGCAAGTGTACAAATGAAATTTAGGGCCATATTACAATGCCATCCGCTCGTGATGAGTTTGTTATGGGGGTGATGGGCCGATTGGCGAACGGTGGCATCTCACCATGACTCACCAACCATACACCACCACGCACAGCTCCGCGACACAGAAAAGGGTACATATAATATAATTATATTTCCTTCTCCTTCTCCTTCTCCTCCTAGGCCTTTTTCTTGTAGCATTTGGGTGTAGTTGTGGTAGTGGCAGCGGTGATAGTGGTAGTGGTGGCAGCAGTAATAAAATATAAGCCGTGTAACACACATTTCCAGCGGGGTTATTGGAGTGATCTTCGTACCCAGACGATGCTTGGACGACAAAAACACGGCTTATATTTTATTACTGCTGCTTCTGGCTGCTGCTATTGCTGCTGCTGCTACTGCAACTGCTGTGGGCTGCTGTGGGACGGGGTTGGGAGGAGGAAGAGGGGGAGGAGAAGGAGAGGGAGAAGCTAGGAGGTGGAGGAGGAGGAGGAGAGGAAGAAGAATACCTTTTCTTATAGCAGTTGGTGGGGGGTTGTAGTGGTGGCAGCGGTGATGGTAGTGGGGTGGGCAGCAGTAATAAAAATAAGCCGTGTAAACCAACATTTCAGCAAGTGTTATTGGAGTGGTCTTCGTACTATATAAGACGATGCTTGGACGACAAAAACACCGCTTATATTTTATTGCTGCTGCTGCTGCTACTGCTACAACTGCTGCGGCTGCTATAAGAAAAGGTTAGGAGGAGAGAGCTAGGAGGTGGAGGAGGAGGAGGAGGAAGAAGGGTGGAGCATTTTGGTGTGGATGATGAATTTGTTTATAAACACAGCTGAGAGCGTGGAAGCCTTGTGATTGGCTGAAACTTTTTGGAGAATACTATGTGATTCACGGGCGAGGCTGTGACGTAATTGTACTCGTTTCAGCCAATCGCTATCGAAGCCCATAGTGACCACGTAGCGCCATCCATATCTCGTACCAAATCCCCGCGACTTCCGGTTTTACAAATGGGAGGAAGTTAGTTAAGCAAAACCCGTGCCCTTTTAACTCTTTCTGAATGTCTGCCCAGGGCAAGTATGCAAATCAAATTAGGCCATATTACAATGCCATCCGCTCGTGATGGTTTTGTTATGGGGTGATGAGCCGAGTGGCGAACGGGGGCATCTGCTATGACTCCCCAAAAAAACGGCTCCGCGACAGACAAGGTATTTTCCTCCTCATCCTTCCTTCCTTTATTCTTTTCCCTTCTTCCTCTACCTAATTCCTCCTCCTTTCATCACCACTATATTTACTACTACTACTACTACTACTACTATTTTTACTACTACTACTACTATTTACCACCACTACTATTATTTGCTGCTACTACTACTATAGCCGTTTTTTTTTCCTCCTCATCCTTCCTCTTACCCTTTATTCTTCCCTTCTTCCTCTACCTAATTCCCCCTCCTTCTCACTACTACTACTACTCCCTACTACTACTACTACTACTACTACTACTACTACTACTACTACTACTACTACTACTACTATACTACTATTTACTGCTGCTACTACTACTATAGCCGTGTTTTTGTCGTCCAAGCATCGTCTTGGTACGAAGACCGTTTTTTCTCGCAATTGAAAATGGATTGGTTTCTGCGATAACAACACAACAGCTTGATGGGGCCGAAATAATAAATCAGTCTAAAACATTGCAAAAAATATCACAAAGCAGTATATAATACACATCTCAGCAAGTGTTATCGGAGTGGTCTTCGTAATCCAAGACAGTGCTTGGACGATAAAAACACGGCGTATTACTGCTGCTACTACTACAACTACTACCAACTGCTATAAGAAAAGGTTAGGAGGAGGAAGAGGAGGAGGAGAAGGAGAAGCTAGGAGGTGAAGGAGGAGGAGGGTGGAGCATTTTGGTGTGGATGATGAATTTGTTTATAAACACAGCTGAGAGCGTGGAAGCCTTGTGATTGGCTGAAACTTTTTGAGAAATACTATGTGATTCGCTGGCGAGGCTATGACGTAATTGTACTCGCTCAGCCAATCAGCTATCGAAGCCCATAGTGACACCGTAGCGCCACTCCCATATCTCGTACCAGAATCCCCGCGACTTCCGGGTTGTACAAATAGAGGAAGTTAGTTAATCTAAACACCGTGCCCTTTAACTCTCTCTGAATGTTTGCCCTGGGCAACGCGCTGTGTAGCTATTGCATCATGTTATGCCACCCATGAGACATAACATGATGCAATGTTGGGAAGGGGAGATAATGAATATGCAATCGAATCCCTGCCTTGATCGCACGTCACACATAATATCACTCAGACATATAAGTCACTACATGGTGGAAGCAATACTGTGACATGACTACTCGACGCAACATTAACGGAAGTGAAGACATGAGGGAAAAGATACATACAATACCTATCGTTATTACTATTATCAGTACTATCATTTTCATTATCATTGCTATTATCATGCAGTACTAACATTACCGCTATTATTTTCATTATTATTATCATCAGTACTATCATTACCATTACTATTGTCATTATCACTGCTATTATTGCTTATCATCTACAATCATCTACAATTAACATGAAGCAACGTTGCCAACAAATATAACTTCTCACTTTTTTAAAGCATTTAGTGATAGGAACATTATAATATATTATACAAACCATCGCCACATTTTGAGAGACGCAACTAGACAGGGAAAAACTAGAAAAAAAACTGGACATCTCGATTAAGACACATTGTGTAATCATGAATTATAAAAAACTGAGCCATGACAGGATTACCTGTAATATGTTTAATTCCCCGTCCTGCGGACCCCTTGGTAGGTTTCTGCGGGCCCCTAGGGGTCCGCGGACCCCTGGTTGAGAAACACTGATTGTAGATGATAAGCAATAATAGCAGTGATAATGACAATAATAATGGTAATGATAGTACTGATGATAATAATAATGAAAATAATAGCGGTAATGTTAGTACTGTTAGTAGTAGTAGTAGGGGTGGTGGCCTCCCCCCAACACTAAGCTCTCTAGGATGAATGATAAAATGTAGCTATTAAGACGGGGCCATACGAGCGTAGCTCCTGTATAATATAATTGTAGCCCTGTATAATATAATTAGATGAATACAACAAGAACATAATGTTATAATGTATCGGTACACATTATTATAATGTAATTGTTAATGTTATATGCAACGAAACACACACGCACGCACGCAAACACACACACACGCACACACGCACACACGCACACACACACACACACACACACACAAACATGATGGACAGGTTTGAGAGGGGTGGAAAATGAGGAATTAGGATGAGGAAGAGGTCTGTTTCTCTGTCTTTCTCCCCCTCTGTATATATATATATATATATAAAATATATATATATATATATATATATATATATTTTATATATATATATATATATATATATAATAATATATATATGTTCAAAACTTTATTGGTGAACTTATATTGTTATGCGTCTTATAATTTACGAAAATTACATAAAACTATTCAGAAAGAGAGAGAGATTATCTCTCTTATTATGGTCCTCCAATGTCTCAAGTGTCAAAAAAGGTGTGATGGACATCTGAGAACGGTAGCTTAGTGCCCGGATGGACGCCATCTTTGAAACCACCCAGCTCGAAAATGCCCATTTGGGGGGGTACATTGTTGCACGTGTATCTGGACTTCTATACTAGCTATCGATGTGCGGTTGACGACTAAATATACGCCCCAATGTGTACCGTCTAAAAAAAAAAATATGAAGCATTTTGTTATGATTAATTTTATAAAAATCAATTATCGAAAAAAAATCATATTTTTCAATATTTTATTATTAACTTGTATTTTTTTTAGTGAAACAACACTGGTATGATTTTCCAATTATGCATTTTGCTACACCGTTTATCTGTCTATAAAAAAAACCTCAAAAAGTACAACATATCATCCACCACGAGTTTACAACAAATATATGTAAAGGGGCATAAATGACTTAGGCCGCCGCTGGCATTATCTATTCTGACAAAAACGCAAGTTGGGAATGTCGTACGGAGAGGTTTTTTAAACCATACGATATCTAATAAGCGGGCGGAAATTGTTACATAGGAAATATGCACTTTGGTGGCCATCTTGGATTTCAAATTGGCCCCCAAATTATATTAATTATTCATTACTAGATTTTTGGAAAGACGTATGGAGCTGATTTAAACACCATACGATGTATATTCCTAATAGCAAGCGGGGGTATCATTGAACATGCCCATGTTTTTTAGTCAAATAACACCGGTATGATCTTCCAATTATACTTTTTTGCTAAACCGTTTATCTGTCTATAAAGATTTTCAGGCAATTTGGCCTGCATTATAATAGAGAACAACATATGCTATACAATATACAGTGCACACAAAGTTAATCATCAAGTCGCCATCAGAGTCATTGGCATCCTGAGCCACGATGCATCATCCTTGCACCATGTTGGAGCTCCCTGCAGCTTCACACAACAGTGCACTTCAACCCATTCAGTATGCAGGAGCAATCTGACGTCGAACACGTCCTTCTGCATGTGCATGAGATAGATTCAAGACGACATCTGGAGCTGGTAACCCGCCATCCATCGATTTTGAGCGAACCGCCATCATCGATTTTCCCAGCCATGTCCTGCTGATGGGGGCTGGGACGTCTGGCAGGTTTTCAAGGCTGCTTTCGCCAGATGCCGCCTGATAGTTGGCCCTAAGCGTATGCTGCATCAAGGAGTCTTCACAAGGCGGCAATTGTCCAGATTCGATCTGGCCCTTCTTTGCACGAACATGTGATAACGGAGTGAATTACACCGCGATTTTCGTGTTCCTGGCGTACAGCTGACACGTGAGGCCTGAATGCTATTGAAGACTCTGTTGGTACATTCCACGAAGATCCCAATCTGTGATCTTGAAGATACAGATCATTCGCTTGCACAAGCTTCAAAGCCTTTATCTTTCCTTGGCTAGCCAGAGCACTAACAGTGTCACAAAACCGCTCCATGCATGAAGCCCTGGCTTTGCACTGCAAACTCCCAGCCCCCAAATACCGCAGCAACTTTCCAACGTCAATCATTCTGACTCGAACCTTTGTTCCTCGTCTATGAAAGCTGACTATCGATGGTTTTCTGCTGAGATGAAGACTGATGATCAAACGTGGGTTTGTCTCTGCCACAAAGATGATCGTCTTGTAGGGGGTAGCGGCGGCTGTTTTGGGCGTGGAGAAACATACGCGTGTCTGCTTCCTCGTGGCTACATTCGAGTGCTTGCCCAACTTCCACCTATCGCGGTCATTACCAGACATTTTTCACCACAGGGTGACATACAGTGTTCTGTTGCCTAGCTTTTCGCGATTTGTTTCATGTTTCCACGACTCCGCCAAAAAACACAACCATTTTCTCCCTTTGTCTGGCTGCAAGCAAGGAGACGGGCCGCCAGTTCATGATTTTGTGTGCGGGTCTGATCTCGCTGAAACTGATGCCTTCATTTGAATCGGGGTTTTCACACGCTCAGCTGCTTTGATGGATTCTTCTGTGTATGTGTAAAAGCCCAACTCGATGCGCTCACTCCCTTTGACCAGCGTGAAGCCTGCAGCAAGGATGCGGTCAGATAGTTCTTCGAACGTGTCGTTCTCTCGCCATGCATCTTTTGTATGAGAGCCATCGCATCAATTTTGTTGCACTTCGCTTGTCAACGTTATCGGCTGGTTCCACAAGACCTTCCATGTTTTTTCGCAAGTGAAAACTTTGTTCGTTTTTTTCATTACCCATCAACGTTTGCCAAAGAACCATGGTAACGGCCCCTAGTGGGTGACAAAGGAAAAGTTGCATGTCGAGGTTCCTTGTCTTGGCGATGAGTATCTTTGGTGACAAAGTTGCCCTGTCAGCTCTCAGGACGATCTCCTTGTTTGTGGCCTTCACAACTTTCTGCTTGATCTTACCAAGGTCTTCATTTTTAGCTTCTTCACTGTGTCATAAAAGCCTGTTCCCTCTTTAAAAAACGTTCCTGGAAACTTTGATACGCCGCTTCCCCCTTTTGCAGGGCGTTGAGTAGGTCATTAGAAACGTCCTCCCTCGCAGCCGCTCCGGTAGATATACTGGGGAAGACAAAGACGGATCATCGGCGAATGGATTGGTCCATTTATTTTCCAGTAGATCACAGATAGCTGTGACGGCCAGACTCATCACGTTTGATGCGAGAAGTAGACAATCAGGGTGCTTGGCTGAGATGTGTCGCTGCCATTCACAAGGATAGTTTCTCGTAGTTGCCTCAGTGGGAGCACCCGATTGTCTGCAGTTAGATAGTATCGTGACACAGCCCCTTGTCGAAGACTAAAACCTCGTGTTCCTCCAGCTGTTTGCGTATCTTTGTTGACTGTTTCTTCTGTTGTCTGATCAACAGCGATTTTTGGCAAATGGATTCCCTGGTCTAAGCTGGTCCCTGGTCACTGTACCCCGGTGTACAGCATTGATGATATCTTGAGCCACGACCATACCAGTGTGTCGGCACGCGCAAAAGCTACCCCACTCCCGCAAATCAAAGGTATGCAGAAATACACGAAAAGAAACTGGTATCTTCACGTAATCTGAAGTGAGTTCTGCTGGCTGAGGCGGCCAAAGTTCATTGTAATGAGCATCTTTGATCTGGTGTCGCAGTGAAGTAGCTGCACGCACAAAGTTACTTTCATCGTCCGTTCGTTCAATGCTTTCCTTCTGTTTTCAGGTTTACCACTCTGCAGCAATCTCTCGCTTTGTCAATTTCGGCATCAAGTATACACGTGTTTTCACCCTTGAAGAAGATACGATTCTCCAAACTCTCTTTGTAATTGCCTGTCAGATTCTTCTTTATGGAGTCAACGAACATCAACTGACAATGTATCTGAGACAGGATATCTGTTGGCAACATCAACTATTGGAACCATCCTCGTTCCAGAACAAGTCAGTGCGAATGAAAATTGAATATACATCGTTACATTTCATTTTTTCTTTGATATTATCTTCAATGTCAGTTTCTACTTGAGGTTTTTGGGGCCGTGTGTAGTTTCTATATCAGGGAAGTGGTAGTGAGCCTCAGCTGCAACCATATCTCGTGTAGTGAATGCCAAAACTCTCTCATCATTGCGAGCTGTCGCAGCATCCCCTTATTGTCTTATCTGCTCGAAGTTCAAAAGCCAAGACAACTGTTTTCACGGTACGACTGCCTTTTATGAAATTTTTAAGCACGCTGGCAAAAAAATGCATTTATCATCGTAGACCGTTTTAAGTTGATCCTGTCTCTTCCCGTGATGATCGCCGTCGCACCGCATCGCCAGTATCAACTGAAGACTTCTAGCTGCATTGGTCAAAGTAGCTAGTGTTTTTTGTGAGTGAAGTTTTGATCTACAAGCCCCATGGTATAATATTGGAATATTAGGAAGTTCAACTGCCCCCTTCTTGGACTAGCTTTAGATTGGATAAAGTTTCTAACTGGGGGCTGCGTCACCAATGTCTTCCAAAAACTGTTGCCCGCTGCCCTTGCTTATTTCAGAGAGTGGGGACTTCTTGCTGCACAGGGTGCACGTTCCGGACTCAGGTTCAATCTTCGCCCGTTTCGCCTCGACACCGGCCATCTCAGCTGAAAGAACAAAAAGCCTGACGTTAGATTACTCCGATATCCGAAAAGCTCGCCAGCTTACATAGACATACTCATCCAAGTCAGTGAACATGTTAGATGGGGCCACAATACAAATCTATAATAGAGTTGTATGTGGCGCATCTAACATTTCACTTTTAAATTCTTAAAACCCCCCCCCCCCCCCCCCCCCCCCTCAAAAAATTTTAAACAGGTCACCGGGAACAAAACTCCACTGAGATATAGAATATAGAATATAGATATTTGAATAGACTGACGTCCCCTTTCGGCCACTGGGTTCTGTGGGTTGATTATCGGCGGGAAATTCCAACTGACATAGTTTTGGTTTGTGGAAAGTGCATGCCTTTTCATATATTTTTTGTGTACACTCGTGGTGGATGATATGCTTTAGTTTTGAGTTATTTTTATAGACAATAAACGGTGTAGCACAATGCATAATTTGGAAATCATGCCAGTGTTTTTTCACTAAAAAAGTACAGTCTAATAATAAATATTGAAAAATATATGATTTTTTTTCGATAATTGATTTTTATAATAATTAATCTATAAAAAAATGCTTCATATTATTTTTTATTTAGACGGTACACATTGGACGTATATTTAGTAGTCAACCGCACATCGATAGCTAGTATAGAAGTCCAGATACACGTGCAACAATGTACCCCCACCCAATGGGCATTTTCGCCTGGGTGGTTTTTAAAAATGGCGTCCATCCGGGGACTAAGCTACCGTTCTCAGAATGTCCATCAAAGCATTTTCTGATACCTGGATATTGCCCTAATGGAAATCATAATTAAATTACTCCCCCCGCCGAGCTTCACTTCAAAAAATGCCGTTGGCTCAAGGACTTTACGTGTTTGTGTGTGTGTATTGAGAGAGAGAGAGAGAGAGAGGAGAGAGAGAGAGAGAGAAAAGAGAGAAGAGAGAGAGAGAGAGAGAGAGAGAGAGAGAGAGAGAAAATAATTAGAGTGGAGGGAGGGAGGGAGGACAGACGGAGTCTACGAATTTTACTAAATAGGGGAAAAAATGTGGCCTGTGGTCAATCCCCTGGGGATGTTTTTTTCCCGCTGGGTAAAAGATGGCGGCAGGGGTGTCCGGTCGGCTTCGCTATAAGTGTACTATTTGAGTAGTGTGGAAATTTAAAAACCGTGCACAGCAGTTCAGTGTCCCCCTTCAGTCCTTCCCGACCCCTCCATTGCCCCGAGCCGTAAGTGAGTGACGAAGTGGAGGGTGGTGGATGACACCCCCCCCCCCCCTGGTTTCGTAACAATAAACTACTGGGGCATGCCTCTTTAGTGGCACATACAATTATGTATCTGTAGTGATGATAAATTCGTAATATATGGCGCCTGACGACATATATGTGCAGTGGCGAAATATAGTGGTTATTGGCGTAGGGTGTAGGGATACGTGAACAGTTTTTGAAACTGTCGCCAATAGGAATTCTCGCAGAACACCAACTGAGACCTGTCGCCGACGTGGTACACTCGCCGACGCGGACATTTTTGGTAACAGTTCCCTTGGAATAATGAAAATGAAAAATAAAGTGTATTTCATTGTTGGATACCACCATACCACCGGGTTATGTAATCTCTGAATGCAGAAATACTGTTAAAAGCTTTTAAATGTATATATTGTGTACTGTAATATCATGCAAGATCAAGAACGGGAACTGTCGACGAAATAGGCAATGAAATTAAATTAAAATATGACAGTGCTAATTATGTTTTTGACTAATGCTTCATGTTCGCTTATAATGTCAGATTACTGTGAAAATAATGCTGTTATTTACATGCAGGTTGTTTTCTCCTCTAACTCAGAGTTATGTACACATTTATATAGCTAACCTGCCACTTATAGAGATAATCTGAAGGCATTTTTTTTACAGAAACAGGCCCTTCTGAAACAGAAGAACTCACCATTGTTTATTTTTTGTTTTGTCAAACATTATTATTTTCAACTTAACTAATTAAATTTTACCTAAACTAATCAATTGCCAAGATAACCTAGCTTTTCTAACTAATAAAAATCTGGATTGTTTAATAGCTGTCTATAAAATTATCAATCGTATTATCACATTCATTGCTGCCACATGTGACCACATGTGAGGTATTGTGTGTGATGTGAGGTATTTCAGCTCCAGTTTGTGTAATATGCATATTTACACATCGGGAGCTAAAATACCTCCTCCGCCACCCTCCCCGGGCCCTATATATGCATCCTAACTAGTAAAAATAAACCAATAAAATTCCATTCTTACCTAATACCTACGTAGATAACAGTGAAATCGCCACCTACAGGGATCGCCAGCGCCAAATATTACGAATTATAGCATTACTACTGATTTTTATGTGCCACTAAAGATGTTACACAGTAGTTTATATCATGGCTATATAATCTACCCTGTTTCAGTGTTTTTTATGCTTTGTATCTGCAAATATAACTGTTGCGCATTTTGCTTCCCCACGTTTTTCTTCGCGCGATGACAAAGCAACAGTAGCCTTTCGGGCGGCGGGACACAGACTTGCCAATCTTTTTCAAACTTGAATAGAATTTTTTTTCACTTTGGGCAGAGGAATTTTTATATATCCAAGCATTTTCCGCAGCTAATATTTTATAGAGACTTGTTTTACTTTACCTCTATTTCCCTGAATTCCCCAGAGTGGCGACTCAACTGTTGGGTTAAATACTAGCTGGCGACTTTACTGTAGTAGGTATAGTGAGGTCGCCACTCAGTTTTTATTTTTGAAATTTGTTCATTTATAGCCCCTAATATGACACAAGATGAAGACCAAAATGACACAGACTTTCCAGATAGACCCTTCTAACTTTCCTGAAATCATGGATGTACAAATGTAGTATTAATGCCACCACACTTTCGTAAATAACAAAGAAACGTAGAACTGGCGACTTCACTGTTATCTACGGTAACCTACCCTAACTGGTGGGTGAAGAAGGGGTATTTAAGATTGGGGTATACAGTATTTCTGTATAATAAAAAGGTATAAATAATTGAAATCACAGCAAAAGAAATGGTAAATATGCATTTTCAACCAATACTCCTTATTGCCCCAATACTCTTCTGAAATAACTGGCGGAACATCTTAAGAACAAGCAGGGCTCCACGCTAACTGACCCAAATTTTGGCTCTACGTATTATACTTACTGTCCTTAACACATCTGTTAATATTTTAATGAGTGCTGATCCTTACTTTGCCTACATGGCTGATATTAAATTTCAGGTTCCTGAGAAAAACTAAGCTCAGCGAGATGCGCAATGGACGACGAGTTTGAGAAAGTAGGCGAATCTAAGTAGTGGTATAACCTAGGGGTTGGTCGAGGGGGACGGAGCCCCCCCCCCCCCCCCCCGTTAGGTTTAGGGTAGGTTAGGCTAGGTTAGGTTAGGGCAGGTTAGGTTAGTGCACAGCACGAGGGCTCGAAGGGGTGCTAGGTTAGGTCTGTAGAGTTTGTCATTTTTAGAATAAAGGCTCAAACCCCTATCTTCTTCTTATACCAACAAGCTTGGGGACAGGGTGGAAACCGGGTTTTTAGGGGGGGGAGCCCCACACTAAGGGAAATATGGCCCCCCACAAAAAAAATCCTTAAACTAGGGAAATTTCCCTAGTTCATGGCTTTATGGGGGAAATATTTCCCTATATGTATGCTCCCCCACAAAAGGACACACTCAGAAGGGAAATATGCTCCCCAAAAAATCCCTAAAAAAGGGAAAATTTCCCCATTACATAGACTTAATCGGGGAAATATTTCCCCGATAAAGTTTATGAACTAGGGAAAAATCCTAGTTTAAAGGATTTTTTTGTGGGGGCCATATTTCCCTTATGTGTGTGCTCCCCCACCCAAAACCCCGGTTTCCCACCATGTCCCCAAGCTAGTTGGCTATAAGAAGAAGAAGATAGAGGGGGGAGCCTTTGTTCTTAAGATTTCCTAACTAGCGGGGCTAAAACCATCCAGACCTAAACTAACCTAGCCAACCTGGGCATTGATTACATAACCTTAGCTCACTGAGGCAGGGGGTTTTCGCTCATCCCCAGACCTTTCTTTGTTATTTTTTTTTTCTTAATCCTGCCGGCGGTAAATGTGCAGTTTTTAACCAATACTCTCCTGGCATAACTGGGGGGAGGAGCTGTTCTCCCCCAGAACCCCCCCACTAGTTAACAACCTAGCCCGGGCATTGATTACGCAACCTTACCTCACTCCCCCAGACCCCTTGTGTTATTTTTTGTATGGGTCATAAATACTCCTTAGCGATGAGAACGAAACGTGCAGGGATACTTAACCGCGATCGGGTATTGGTTTAAAAATGCACATAACCCTGCCGGCTATTGTAGGGGTTGAAATACTCCTTATGATGAGAATGAAAAGTTCAGGATATCTAAAACCACCGATCTTGTATTGGTTTAAATTGCCATATATTAAAAAATACTAGGAATACCTAAAGCTTATATAAGGGGATGTAATGTGAACTTGAATAAATTTATCTCCCTCCACTGTTCATTGGACCACTATAATATCGTAAATTATCACTCCAATTTACTGTATTTTCATTATTAATTATAAGTAGGCTCCAGTACAGTACTTAGCAGTGCATGTCAATGCATGCTGCGGGATAACATTGTAGATAACATCCACAGCGGAGGCCCACCTTAGCTGCGCCCTGGGAGGCGAAATTCTACTAAGTAAACTAAGTAAGTCTTTCGACTGTAATTGGCAGGAATAGCATAAATTTGTCTCAAATTCGTCTCTGTTTGGGCGGCCATTGTTGTTGTCATGACGTCACACCTCGCAGAGCGCCCAAGGTTTTGGCTTGGGCGCTCGGTGGCAACTCGAACGGCCCGCCCGAGTCGCGCACAGGCGTTTGAGAGAGAGTTTGAGCGGCTCGCACCACTCAAATTCTTCCTCTCAAACTCACCCCAGCGTGTGCAGGACAACCCTCTGGGCAGGAACCCAGCAACAAAGGTAGTTGCGCCAGCAACGACCATCTCTCCGAACTTCTTTTCCTAACGACGAAAGCTACAAAGCCTCCCTTTTCGGTAGTTAACGCGTAGGAAGGCGTTGACTGGCTAAGGCGAGTAATGACGTCATCAAGCGCGTCATAAGTCACCAGCCAATGACAAACAGTTTTTAAAACTTCTCGACCAATCACAAGTCAGCGAGACATATTGCGTTTTAAGGAGTTTTAATGTATCAGATAGTAAGATGTATAAGTAAGGAGCCTGTGTTGCTAGTGTTTTGGTGGTAGAAGGTGTGTGTGTGGGTTGAAATAGTGAATATTTGTGATATGGGGAGGCCCCGCGGCAAGGCCTCTCCGTCACTCTGCCCTGCCATCAGTCACCTCATCATAACATCTTTAAATCACCCTTATTTAAGGTGACACACGGTGTTACATTGATTTAGATAACGACAAGTATATATAACATCTCACCATAATCACTAAGTTGTATAATAACGAGTAATAAGACGTTTAATCCTGCCCAAACCTACAGTGGCGAGGAGCTGGCGGCTCCGCCGCCAAACCTCAAAAGTTTTGAGTAAAACCCGCAGTTATCCGCCTCACCTGTGCCTTCCTGAAGAAGACAGTCACTCCCACACCTGTGATAGCACCATAGGATATCACCAGGGGTCATAGTTTCCTCAAGGGTTCTCGCTCCCTACTAAATATTACCAAAGACATCAATCTCCCTTGGTGAAGTTGGTGTTGATTATCCACCTCACGGGGTTCATCATGCTGCTGCTTGCTGCTGCCGAAGGCCGCGCTGCCAGACGTGGATGATTTCCCTTGCTTGATTTCATCTCTTTACTCATATATATAAATAATATCCATCCAAATGCAATCATATGTCTACAATTCACCTATAAAAAAGTATTTCATAGCATACCAAGCAAAAATGAGCATGCCTGGAGACTTCCCCACCTCTGCTAATACCGGTCTTGAGCAGGTCGTTGGCCAGTGTGCACGTTAACGACGAAACCGACGACTTTTCCGCGCTGTGGGTTCCGTCGTTGGACTAACGACCAAAAAAAGGTCTTTAAGTGTTTTGTGGCTTCTGGCCCTGGGCGAGCTGGTGACCCCCAACGTTTGTTTCTGAGTTGGTAAAAAAGTTACTGAGATTGTCAAAATTGTCCTCACCTCGCCCCCCTCCCCCCCTCTCGGGTCATCCCTCCTCAATCCTCGCCACCATGGAATTCTCTGTATACCGCCTTGCATTTTGAGAACCACTAATATAGAGTGGCGGCTGATGGAACCACGCCACATTGCCTTGGTTCCATCAGCCGTTGTAAACCGATAGATGGGATTTATCAGCGCCTGAATTTTTTTATAATCCTAAAAAACTGGGGCAAAACGGGTAACTTAGCTATTTTTAACGCCAATTTGTAAAGAGAATGCCCATGTAAGCACGAATTTTATTCATAGGAACGTCTTACGATATCTTTACATTATCATTGCATCATGTCAAATTTCTTGCAATTGGCGTTGATATACCTTATTGTTTACCGCTTGCCCCGGGTTTTGAGGATGATAAAAAAATAATGGCGCTGAAAGGCGTCGACACTAGCTGATGGACCCAAGCCAATTAAACAAGTGTGCTTGTGTGAGAGTAGCAATTAAACATGTGTAAGTAAGTCAGTAAGTCAGTAAGTTGCTTTGCCCATCATTGCCCCGGGTTTTGAGGATGATAAAAAAATAAGGGCGCTGAAAGGCGTCGACACCAGCTGATGGACCCAAGCCAATTAAACAAGTGTGCGTGTGTGAGAGTAGCAATTAAACATGTGTGTGTGTGTAAGTAAGTCAGTAAGTCAGTAAAGCGGGTATCACACGAGGCGTTTCGTCGGACTGTTTCGTCGAACCAAACTTGTATGTGGTTGGACCTGTTTTGTCGAACACTGACAAAACACTGCACACGTTGGGCCACAGCTTCACCTCAACATAACAAACAAAGATCATCGATGACAGCGAGAGCGCGGAGATTTGTTTTTTAATGTTTTAACTTTATGGCATATATATACGTACCTACTGGTGATGAAAAGGGGGAGGTGATTGTTAGAAGCGAACACGACTAGATGAGACGCGTTCATGTGAGCATAAATGGGTTATAGTGGACGGAACTCCGCTCCGGTTATGTTAAGTTTTCGTTAGGTTATAATCCCGTCATGGGACGGAGCCCCTCCCGTTTAGAAGGTTAGGTTCGTTTAGGTTAGGGTATAATTTCATCCCAGAGGGCGTGGCAGAGCCCAAAATGGAGTGGTGGGCGGGCGGCGCCGGCCACTGTTACATGTGGCCACCGAAACCTTGGCGCGGCCCCTCGCCCGCCCGCCCAATTCCCAATGCCCAAAACCACCACCCAATTGTGTAAGCAATTCGGTCCACTAGGGTGAAATAATACCATATGTTAGTCAGTGTCTCAGGAAAGGACGCGCAGTCCCTCGTCCATTTTACGATCTTGATATTACAGGTGGCCCCGTAGAGTAGTGGTTAGCACGCTCGCTCACAACCGGAAGTCCCGGTTCGATCCCCGGCGGAGCGAGACAGGAATGGGGTTGTATTTCTTAAAAACACTAGCCCCTGTCCACCCCAGCCAGTAGATGGGTACGGGTGTTTAGCCGGGATTTGTGGACCCCTCCCGAGGGTGGTGGCTTCCCCAACACTAATCCCGGCGGTAGATCATATGGCTGAGGGATTATCCTCTAAACAACAAACAAACACCCATTCTCTCCAAACTCTTTCTGTCTCAATCCTCCGTCCCCTTGTCCTCACCAGTCACCACCACAGTCCCACACAATACATCCATTCTCTTCCTGTCCTTTCAAACCACCTCATTCATTTCACATCTCATTTTCAGTGAACCACACCATCATTTCCATTTTCCCCCGGTATCTTCATAGATCTCATATTTTACTAGTTAATCATTCTACCGGGGCAACACATCATCAGCTCATATTTCTGAAAAATCTATCACATATATACAATAGACTGATTCTGTAATTAATTTTACTGTACGTACTATATGATGTTTGGGGTTGGGTGGTGAATGTTCATTTCAATGCTTAATATTGCTAAACTATTTATAACTACATGAAAAAGTAATAGAGACTTATTGACCCCAGAGTATGTTCGACGAAATGTGCAACATTTTGTATAATTTCACAAACCATTTCATCGAACATGTTCGGCGAATGACCCGCTCGAAGTTCGACCAAACAGTCCACCAAATGGCAAGTTTCGACGAACAGTCCGACGAAACGCACCGTGTGTTAGCCGCTTAAGTTGCTTTGCCCATCAACTCTACCTTCGATTGCGAGTGCATCGAGGACACAGGGGGGCGGCATGACCCTCTAATCACAGTCGTCACTATACTATCCTGCCTGCGCCACCACGGGCGAGGATACCAACCATCAGAGCTCCTCAATAACCTCCAGAGCCTACCATCCGAGCCCTGGTACCACTGCCTACAGCGCTATAGGCACATATGTAAAAAAAAAAAAATAATAATAAATAAATAAATAAAGTATATTTATTGCCATTTTATCACCTCATATTCATACATTTTTATGCAGTGGAATTTAATGGCCGGTTTGTTCGAGCGAAGCTCCTGACAGACGGGTTGTGGTGTTAATTATCAATAGATGCTCTAGCGCAGAGGTCGGCACCGAATTCGAGAAGAGACGTTTCTGCAACTTGGCAGAAAGCAGTGCTGATGGGCCGCAGTATAAATTCTGAATGTGAATTACGAAAAATTAAATGTTCCTCCTCCATATACCATCTCTCCTCTCTCTCTACATCATGAGCATTTCTCTCTCTCTCTCTCTCTCCTCTCTCTCTCTCTCTCTCTCTCTCTCTCTCTACTCTCTCTCATCTCTCTCTCTCTCCTCTCTCTCGCTCTCTCTCTCTCTCTCTCTCTCTCTCTCTCTCTCCTCTCTCTCTCTCGTCTTCTCTCTCTCTCTCTCTCTCTCTCTCTCTCTCTCTCTCTCCTCTCTCTCTCCTCTCTCTCTCTCTCTCTCTCTCTCTCTCTCTCTCTCCGCTCTCATCTCTCTCTCCCTCTCTCTCTCTCTTCTCTCTCTCTCTCTCTCCTCTCTCGCTCTCTCTCTCTCTCTCTCTCCTCTCTCTCTCTCTCTCTCTCTCTCTCTCTCTCTCGCTTCTCTCTCTCTCATCCTCTCTCTCATCTCATTGACAAGTTGTTTCATGACAATGCACTTCGTTCAGGGCTGAATTATGACTTTTTTTTAGCAACTCAAGCTTATCTCTACTCTAAGTAGAGATATAGACTAGAAAAATAACGGAAAATGCATTTAATACTAATAATAATATAATGATAATTATAATTACTAAGATAACTAATAGGAGGTACCATAATTCATCCAAGTTTTTTCCTTATAGCCCAAAAGTCATCATAATTATTGTACTGGTGCGGCGATCTATGCCAGTATTTTCTCTATTTTTTATGATAATTTGGACATTTTTAAGAAGGTGGCAGGAGCCGCACATGTCTCTTGAAAGAGCCGCATGTGGCCCCGGAGCCGCAGGTTGCCGACCGCTGCCCTAGCGGATATGATAGGCAACAATACATCAAAAAATGCATGAATATCAATAAATAAATGTATAGAGACGAATTTATACCTATGAACACAAGTATAAAGACTTACTCTCACGTATTGTCAGTTGCCTTAAATGAAACATTGAAACATTTGAAACATTTAATAATAGCCACATAAATACAATAATGTTTGTTTATAAGTTAGAAGGCCAGCCTTTATAATAAGCAGAGCTTTTCAGGCAAAATAGGGCTTTTCAGGCAAGTAAATACACATACACACATACACATATACAAACACACATACATGCATATATACACACATACAAACAATATATTTATACATTACCTATTGTTATGTTAAATTGAATTATATAGAAATTACATGTTTTGTGAACCATGTGTGTGTGTGTGTGTGTGTCGCACAGTCACACTCTATATTTGTTTTTAAAACCGGACACTTACTGTCTCCTGCAAGAGTAGTAGGGGGGGAGGCCGTATAATCTGTAAGGTCCCTGTCCGGAGGGTAGGGTGATAGCCGGCAATCGCGAGTCAAGTGCGGGATTTTGCATGACCGTGGTGCCTAACACACACACACACACACACACACACACACACACACACACACACACACACCACGCACATAAAGCAAGGGAAGGAGAAATTATATGAATTTTGTTGGCTGAACGGTACATATACTTACGATACAATGATAAGTTGTGATGTTGCCATAGATTTACGTTTGTTGTGTGTGAGGAGAGAGTAGAGAGGATGAGAGAGAGATAGTAGAGAGAGAGAGAGAGAGAAGAGAGAGTGTGGGGGAGGGGGGAGTTTAAGAAGACACCTAAAAGATGCGCACTGACCATTGTTTGTGACCGTCGCGTCGCCTCCTCTCGCGTCTCCGTCCCACCTGTTTCAGCGCGCGCGCCTTTCTTCCTCAGGTACGTCAGTCACAGCCCGGCGTCATCTTGGTAAACACTTGAATACCGCTCTTGACACATCCTGAAGGCACGCACAACCACGCCTGACCGCCTGTCATTACGTTTATTTTAGCATCACAACTGCGTCACCATTCCATTCACGCGTCAGGATTTAGTTTCACAAGTTCACGCGTCTCGTCTGTGGCGTTACAAACAACGCGTCACACATCTGTGATTCACAACACTGTTGTATCCTCTAGTGTTTTTTCCATTGGGTGATGCCATTGCGTCATTCTGAGATTTGACACCCAGATCACTGTTAACTCGTCGTTGTGTATATTTATAGAAGTGAAACGAATTGTGTGATTTGAAGGGAATTCGGTGAAACTTTGCTATTTTGTATTTTTTTCGTTTTTTCTGGTCCTGTCTTTTTTCTCTTATATTTTTTCTTACTTATAACTATCGTCAGGTCGCCGACGAATGCAGTTCTTTTTTGTGAGTGTACCGAAACGAACACAGAAATGCACTGGAACGGGTCTGCAGTGTAATTAATTATGACCTCCGCACCGAATATTTGCACATATCTTTATTTATGTTTTCTGTTTGGCCGCACGTTTTGTCATGTTCGGGCGGAGGGCCACCATTACGACCCTCCAAAATGTGCATGCTCACCACCTGAGCCCTCAAGGAAAAGCATCATGGCCTACGGCGCTCTATACTACAGTGAACGAAAGGCAACACTGTGTCCTTATAAATATGCCTCATGCAAACTGTTGTGGTTCCATATTGTTGTTGCTATAAGTGACGACTCTTTCCTTTACGTTCTACCACCTTTTAAAGCAGATACTGAGAAAGATAAATGGATAACAGCTCATAAGAAACGACGATCTGCAGACTCACATCACAGACACGACACCAACTCATTTTCAGCTGTCTGAATCTTAGGCCTCGGACCATAATTATTTCCGCGTCCAGTCTCACGTTGCAAATGTTTTTACTGTCAAACTATTATTGCTATCCTCAGCGCCTATCCCCCCCCCCCGCCCCTTTTACTCACTGTCCTCCAGGGGATTGGTGCCCTAACCGCCAGGGACAGACCCTACCGGCCCCCGCCTATCTTGCAACTTCGTCTGAAAATGTAGTACCCCTGATAAAAATATATACTTATTCGATTTTCAACTAGGTAAAAAGTGATGTTGATCACTGTTTCAGTACCAAAATAAGCATATACACAGTGCTTGTGGGCCTTCGACCCATGTATTGATGTTTGTAGTAGTGTATATTGACCAAACATGTGATTGGCAAACTCCATCGTGTTGTTGCTGTCACCGTTTGTCACTGGTCAAGTGCCTCGGGATAGACCACGTTCCGTGTGATTCCACCCTTTGTTTTCCGTGTAATTCCAACACACCTCACACCGCACACAAACGGTAGTCCATGGAGTCTACTGGAGTATTGTGGAAGGCGCAAGACGTTTCCGCGAGTTTTTTCCCTGTAATCTAATACTCCTAAAAGTGTGTTTAGCCGCAAATCCCCCTTCCAAATTATTTCAATCGTATGGGCTCCAAGCGCTACTATTTATTTGCAATTTTTTTCGCCTACTCTCATCAATTGAATTTACAGTTTTCCGGCTACCCAAAACAGACCGACAGACAGCACACGGCTACTCCTATATATATTCATATACCACCTGGTATATATGTTTTTCCATAGTTCTTGTATAAAGTGCGTTTTTTCACAGTCTGTAGCTATTGAAAGCTTAAGTCTTAGATTCACTCAATAAACCCGTCATTCCATACTATTTTCAAAACATTCATTCTAACGAAAAAAAAAAAAAAAAAAACGGGCAACTGGCTGGGCATCACACAGCTGCTGATCGTCCCGCCACACAATCCCTTGTACTATAAATATGCACATTTTTCATACTTCCCATCAATATTATCACTCATTTTGAAATTTCCATGTAGTCCTTATCATTCAGTACTCATTCTTTGTGATTTCAAAATGTTCACCAGCATGCTTTGGCTATCATCTTCTTTCACTGTCCACTTGGTGAACAGCTTACAATTTTTCTATCCTCCAGACCTAGAGCAGCTGGTGCAGCACCCTCCTGTATTCCTGCACTCCCAACATTCTATACCTTACCTAACTACTACCCTTCTTGCTTACTCTGTGAAACCTATTCTCTCCGTTGGGTTCCTCCAATCACATTATATTTCTGTAACCTGTCCTATCGCTCCGGTGCCGCCTCGGGACCACTAACGGAGTGCTTATGATATTTCATTCAGCTAACTTGTGAGGACTAAAGGCAGTACTACTCTGATTTTCCATGGAATAAAATTATTGCTTCCATGTCAGAGACCCATCCTCTTTGTGCAGAGTCATAACTGAGGTCCATTGTCTCTGTCATGGAGGCGTACATTCCACACACTTTCTCTAATCCTAAAGCCCGTCTAAAAGCAACACTTTGTTAAACTCTGCTTGTTTTCATGCTGTACATGGAGATAGAACGGACGCTTCAACAGACGGTAAGTAACCACCATCTCCTGAAACTCCATGCCTCTATTTTCTGTCCCATAATCATCCAATTTTTTTTCAACGTACCAAAACTCTTCATTCACAGAAATGTCAAATTTTCTGAATCAAACTAATCTCGTGACTTCTGGCCTTCTAGCTAAAAACATTTTTTAACAATTTGTGTCCTTCTTCATCTTATCCTCTATGTTTCTCCGTATGGGAAAATTCACAACCGTCCATCACACTCAAGGAAACCGTCACATCCGAACCACAGATACCATGAAATTAGTCTTATCTTATTCACTTTCATGCCATAATTCTTACAAAACTGACCTAGCAATGACAACTTCCTTATCATGTTTGGCCTACTCGTCGATAACAATACCGTATCGTCCATAAGGATCAACAAGTGTAACCATGACAAAAAACCATCTAAATCACAATTTTCCTTTACAATTTTAATTAGATCATTAACGTAGATGATAAACAGTAAACATGATGTAGGAGAACCTTGCCTTACTCCTATAGTTGTGGCAATCAATGCTGTTCCTAATATGCTGTTAGTAACATTATACATGGCAACTATTGCCCCCAACATTACTGCCCCGCAACCTAGCCTCTTCAAAACAGTGAAAAGCACGCTTCTGGGTACAAGGTCATATATATATATATGCCTGCGAGAAGTCTACAAATGTTATATAAAGCATTCTTTTCTTTTTCTTAGCTAGGTCTGTTAGTAGACGTAAGGTGACAATATGTTCTACGCAGCCGCGACCCTTCTGCGCTCCCGCCTGCTCTCGAAAAGGCTTGAACCACTGGTTCAGTCTCGCGCACAATATCAGATCATAGAGCTTTGCGATCGAGTTCATGATACTTATTCCCCTGTAGTTTCTTGGGTCTACGATTTCCTTTCTTAAAAAATCGTCCCCAAATGAGAGAGAGAGAGTGAGAGAAGGTGAGGGAGAGTGTGAGAGAGTGAGAAGGTGAGGAGAAGGAGGAAGAGTGCTGCATCTTCATCCCTCAATTCACGCCATCACTTCACACTTATGTCAGCACTGAAATAACCTTTGACATGTACCCACCACACGCCGGGTCTCCCCTGAAGACAGAGAGAGAAGATCAGATTCTATATACCCTGCGGTGTGGCCACACGTATTATTGCGTCGCGGTGATATCTTACGAGACTAGTCTAAAGCCCGGTTCCCACCTTCCCGCTTGTACGGCCGCCGTACAACAACAAAGACGTCACAATGACGTCACAACAAAGTCTACCGCCACCGCCGTACCGCTGTACGGCCGCCGTACAAAGTTAAATTCAAGTCATCTCTTCCGCTCGGCGGTGTCCGCTCGAGCGGAGTTGCCAACTGTGCCCAGTTACCACAAATACCACTCAAGCGGTGATGATGGTGACGTCATTGTTGAGCGGTGTTGTTGTAAGACGGCCGTACAAGCGGGCTGATGGGAACCGGCCTTTAGTGCAAGGAGCGCCCTTCATTACCAGACGCCCGACGCCCGCCACGCCGCTTGTCCCCTGGGGCAGGTGCTACTCATCTCTACGAAGTCCCGACGTCCTGCCAGGCACCTGCCCTGGTGGCTTTGCCCCTTGTTCCTCCTGGGCTCCTGAGATAAAGGGCCCGGCAGGGAAAAGCGGCGCTCGGCGTTGCCCCTTTTGGCTTTCACTTTCCCCCAGGGACGACGGGTTTTGACGGGACACTAAGGAATCCCCCCCAAAAACCCCAGGGGGGGGAAGTAAAACTCTACGAGCCCAAACGTCCGACAACACTCCCCCCCCGGTGGTATTCCCGGGGCCGCATGGTTTCCCGGGGAACCGCCGGGGGAACCCAAAGGGGGCGCCCCCCTTTTCCCCCCAGGGGGTAGGGAAGGCTACCCTACAGACCATGACTCCCTCCACACTAACCTACCCCTGGGCCTCTCTTCAGGGCCCTTGGGGACCCTGGCGCGGGGGGGCCGGGCATAGGGGGGGGGGTGGGCCCCGGAGGTGAAACTACGTACTACGACGCCCTACTAGATACCCCTTTCAGGGGTTTCCCCCTGGTTCCCCCCAAACCCCCGGGGATTACGGGCCCCGCAACAGGATCTTGGGGGCCTCTTGAGCACCACAACGGGTTTTCCCGAAGGCGACGAGCAGAGGGTGATGTATCTAATGATTGAAGTGCAGGACGGGGCGGGCAAAATGGATGCCCCGGGGCAACTATGCCAAGGCGGGGGGCCTGGGGGGGGGAACAGGGGAGGGCGCCCCCCCCGGGTAAAGCCCGGGGTTATAAGCCGGGGGGAAGTAAGCCCCCCGGACTCCGAAGCTAGGGGCACTGCCCCGTCGTACCTACCGGGTCAAGGAGATAAACCCAAAACCCGGCCCCTTTCAGGTAAGGTCCCGGGGTTTTTTGTCATGCCCGACCAGCGACCGATTGGAAAAACCCCTAGCGGGTTGGGGGGGACGTAAAAACGGGAACGTATATCAACACCCCCAAAAAAAATATAACACCCCCCTGATACAAGCCTAATCCTAGAAATGTAGTTTTGTTTTTTTTATGCTGGTTGCCTGTGAATATATGTTGCCTGTGATGAAAGGTTTTGAGTTTGTTTGCATTTTTGGGTATGGGGTTTTATTTGCAGCATTTGTGTTTTTTTTGTTTGATGTTGCCTAGAAAAAATGCTTGTGCAGTTGTTTGGAAGATGATTTTGTTCAATTTAGGGTTTCCCAAAAAATTTAACTCATTTCTCTCTCTCTCTCTCTTTTCTCTCTCCTCATTCTTCTCTTCCCTCTTCCTCTTCTCCTCTCTTCTCTCCTCTCCTCCCCCTCTCTCCTTCTTCTCTCTCTCCCTCTCCTTCTCTCCCCTCTCTCTTCTTCTCTCTCTCTCTCTCTCTCTCTCTTTATCTCCTCTCTCTCTCTCTTTCCTTCTCTCTCTCTCTCCCCTCTTCTCTCTTCTTCCCCCTCCTCTTTTTTCCCTTCCCCTTTCCCCCGTCCTTTCCCCCCTTTTTCCCCTTTTCCCTTTTTAAAAATTTTCCCCCTTTCCCTGCCTCCTTCTTTCCTCCCCATTTTTTTAACAATTTTTCCCCGGTCCCCCTTTTAAGAAAAAACAATTATGGTAAACCGAAAAAATTAGAAAACATTGTTCAGGGGCGATCAGTAGCGGCTGAATCCCAAAGGGTTTTGGGCTTTTCTCATTTTTTTTTGGAAAAAAATAAGTGTTCATAAATTTTCTGATGACACTCACAAATCCTAATTTTGGTCATATGACTCTTTTATGTGAAAGTCATGAAAGGGGGAATTACAGGTAAATTCCCTTTGGGAAAATACTCCTGAAAAAGCATCTCATTCTTTTAAAAAGCGCTCTTGATCTATTTAGGTTTCTATCCTTAAGCAGTTTCGCCACGAAGTTCTGAAGACCGATAAAATGTTAAGCTACATTCCGGGTTCTCGGATTAGTATATGTGGGCAAGCCCGCATGTGGTAAAATGTGTTTCTGGATGGCGCATGTCTCGAAATCATGCCTTCCGAAGAGCTTTGTTTTGGTCACTGTCCGACTGCTGTATTTTCTTTGAGCAAAGGGGGGGCCCAGAGCTGGCTTCACTGAAGTGACGTCATGGCCTCCCCTTTATTTTTAAAAGCTCCATGGTTTGAATTACTTTGTATTTGCCTTCTTTTTTTTTCTTTTCAGCGCTAACCCCACAGTATGGGGTTTAAACTCTGGAAAAAGATTCGATAAACATTTGGGTTTCCCTTTTTTTAATCATTTTTGCATTTGATTAAGACTGTATGGAAAAAATTAAATTAGGTCCGTTATTTCAAAGGTGGCATCTAGGGAAAAATAAAAAAACGCATTCCTTACAACAGGACGGCAATACAATTTAGTATTTACCGACAGACCAAAACTTCAGAAATATCTATTTTAAAAAATTTGTATATCCCCTGTTTTTGGCGGTCTTTTTCGGGGGTCTGGTTTGGTCTTGTTTGGTCCGGAGGGTCTTTTTTGTTTTCGGAGGGTGGTCTTGGTCTGGGAAGGTTGGGTCTTGGTCTTGGTTTTGGGTTTCCGAAGGGTCTGGTCTTGGTCTTGGTCTTGGTCTCGAAGGGTCTGGCTTAGTTTTGGTCTTTGGTTCGAAGGGTCTGGTCTTGGTCTTGGTCTTGGTCTCGGGGGGTTGGTTTTGACAACAACCTGCCATTCCGTAAACTCTTGAACACTTTTCTTTTTCTTTCTTCCACTTCCGACGACATTTTTTTTAAAGAAAGGGTAACAAGACCCTGCCCAACTAATTTGGGTCACCCCTCTTTTTATATTCTCTTACATCCTTATAGGCACTGGTAAATAAGGGGGGGTTTTTTTTTCCTTGGGGTAGCCTTTGTCTGTAAAAAAAAAAAAAAATTTTTCAAGGTGTTGGCCCGTGGTGCCATGAAACTGTACAGCTTGTTGGGATCAGGTGCCCAAAAAGGGGGATTTTGAGGGCCCAAATAGCGTTTTCAACGTCAACGATCTTTAATAAAACGTAAATTAATTTAGTTATATTTTATAACCCCTACTAAAACTTGATCTCTCTTTCCCTCTCTCTTAAAATTGCTTTATAAAATTTTGACTTTGATTTCTACCCAAAAAATAACCCCCGGCCCCGGGGCCCGGGGGCCCTCAGACCCATTGACCTTTCCCAGCACAGCCCGGTGTGTCCTTTTCCAATCCGCCCCTGGGGGGTATATAGGGGGTACCGGGGGGGGGGGGGGGGGGGGGGGGGGGGGGGGATGCGCCCCTGCCCCCCCCCTTTTCAAAAAAAAAAAAAAAAAATAAATTATAAAAAAAAATAAATATATTCTCGCTCTACTCTTATCCTTCTCTCTCTCTCTTCTCTTTCTCTCTATTATTCGCGTAAGCCCACCCAATTATTATTACCTGATCCCAGTATTGTGTATAGAGAGATAGGGAGAGAGAGAGAGAGAGCTTAGCTAGCACACAAAGTGGGGACGAGGGGAACCACTTTGGCTTGTGGCCGCTGTTGGTCGCTTAGGGGGACAAAGCAAAGTAATTTCACACCTGACATGCACGGCCCTTGCCCTTATTTTCGTCTATGTGCTTGTAATATAATGATTGTAAAAAGTGAGTAGTATTTGGTTATTAAAACTGGTCGGGACAATGATTGTTAGTGGGTCGTGGTGGTGTTATCCAGCGCGGTAAGTGGGAAGGAGTAACGTCAGCGCGAGGTGTAGTGGCGAGTCACTGGAGCGAGGGAAGGAGTCCGCCCTGAGACTACCAACACGAGGGACCCAACCTCGCCACCACCACTACCTGGCCACCTGTCGTGCCCCGCAGCCAGTACTCACCCGTAGCTGTGTTGTGAACTGGTACTATTCCTCCACGTGTTTGTTAAGGTAAGAGAAAAAGCAAGATTTGTTTATCCTTACTGGCCACAGGTCTTTATGTTCTTATTTCATACATTTTCCCTTCCACGATACCTTATCAGCCTCCGTACCCCTTCCCTACCTCCGTCCTCCTGCCATCCCCGCCTCCATCATCTTTCTTTCACTCTCACCCTCCTCATGCCCTGAATTCTTCGTCAACTTCCCCAGGCCGCGGCAAAAAGGGAGGTGACGTTACCTTCTGTCTTGTTGTCTATTACCTTGCTCTCAGCACACAACACACACACACACAAAGCATTCTATCTCAAACACACACAAGCATTCTATCTCTCAAAAAAAACATCACACACAGATTAGATTAGATTAGATATTTGAGTGACCACATACCAAGACAAAGAAAAAATTCACCCTAAACAACCTATCTCTAGGGTCCAAACAAAAGAATAACAAAATTGATGAATAACTAAAATTATAAATCTTCCATTCAACCTAAAGAATTTACGCATATGTCAGTAAATATTTTGATAGAGGATGTACACACATCACTCATCGGTCATTGTTGTTGAGAATAAATTCGGTAGATACTTTTGACACAAATTAAACCGTTGCGAGCATCACTAGGGATAAGGGGACAATAGCCATGACATGTTCTTCGGTCTGTACTTGCCGCAGGGGGGGACACAGCTTCTCATCCACGGGAGACGGCGCTTCCCTTTCTATTCCACCTGCCTGCCTCTATAGTAAGATTGAGCTGGACACACGGAAGCGTGTAATAAGCTATTCTATATAATTCATCTGTGTTTGTTTCAAATACAAAGATTTGCATGTTAGTTGGGATTCATGCATTTAAAGTAGGTTATTTCTTTCTTGGTGATGCAGAATGCATGATTGGTTATTTTAAGTGGATCACATGGCTACTGCACAGTTCTATCAATATTAGTGTTTATAAGATCCTGGACACAAAAGTCTTGGTTAATTTATATCTCGTGTCCAGTACGATTCGCAAAAGCAAAATCCCTAAAGGGTCATTCATCCAATCACTAGAGTGCTCCGCGTACATATTAGCAAAAAAAACTTTTTTTAATTTTTTTATAACAAGGAGCTTGCTATAGGTGGACACCCTTGACGATGTAAACAAAGGATCATACAAGTCGTACCTCGACTCAGCATATGTTTAAGTGACCAAGTTATATAGTTTAACTATTGGTTCAAATTCTGCAGTCAGCCACGATCACAGACATAAAAGACAAGCAGATGGATTCTACAGCATCAACTCTCCTTCTTTTAACCAATGAAGGGCACGTCATTATTTTTATGCAAAAGGAAAAAAAACTTATTAAGTGAGCCATCTTATTCCTGAGCGTTGAGCCTGGACCGCCGGGGGCGGGGACGCAGAGCCGCTGCCGTGAAGGGTGAGCCGAGGTAAGGGTTTCTAGCGGTGACAGTGACCTCACAACCAGTCCCATCTACACTCATAGGCAAACCGCGGGTCAGCATCGAAACCACAGACAACATGAAATTCGTATTATTTTCTTATCACTTTCATGCCATTAAATTCTTACAAAGATGACCGCGCAATGCCAACTTACTTATCATGTTTGGCTACTCGTCGATAAAAACAAATACCCGTAAATCGTACATAAGGATCACAAAGTGTAACCATGACAAAAAACAATTCCTAAATAAATTTTCCTTTACAATTTTTAATTAGATCATTACGTAAGGGATGATAAAAAACAGTAAAATGCTGTAGGAGACCCTTGCCTTTTACTCCTATAGTTGTGGCAATCAATGCGGTTGTCCGAATATGTGTTAGTAAAAAACATATTCACCTAGGCAAAACTATCTGCCCCAAAATTATGCCACGCAAACTTGCCTCTTCAAAACATGTGAAAAGCACGCTTCCGAGGGTACAAGTCATAATATAATATGCCTGCGAGAAGTCTACAAATGTTACTATTAAAGCATTCTTTATTTTTCTTAGGCTAGGTCGTTAGAGGACGTAAGGTGACAATATGTTATACGCCGTCCGCGAACCTTCTGCGCTTACGCCTGCTTTCTCGAAAAGGCTGAAACCCAATGGTCAGTTCGCGCACAATATAGACATAGAGGCTTTGGATTCGAGTTGCATGATACTTATTTCCCTGTAAGTTTCTTGGGTCTGATTTCCTTCTTAAAAAATGTCCCCAAAATTGAGAGAGAGAGAGTCGACGAGAAGGTGAGGGAGAGTGTGAGAGATGAGGGAAGGTGAGGCGAAGGAGGAAGAGGTGTCTGCATCTTCATCCTCAATCACGCCCCATCACTTCAACACTTATGTCTAGGCACTGAAATAACCCTTAGACAGGTACCACCACACGCCGGGTCTCACTGAAGACCAGGAGAGGAGGAAAGATCAGGGAGATTATATATACCTGCGGGTGGCCACACGTATTATTTGCGTAGGCGCGTGTATCTTACGAGACTAGTCTAAAGCCGGTTCCCACTTCCGCTTGTACGGCCGCCGTACACACAACAAAGAAGACGTCGACAATGACGTCACAACAAAGTCTACCGCCCTCGCCTGTACCGCTGTACGGCCGCGTACACAAGTTACCATTCAAGTCATCTTCTTTCCGACGGCGGTGTCGCTCAGAGCGGGCTTTGCCAAACTGTGCCCAGTTACCACAAAACCACTAAAGCGGTGAGATGGTGACGTCCCCCTTTGTGAAGCGGGGGTGTTGTAAGGGACGCCGTACAAGCGGGCTGCATGGGAAAAACCGGCCTTTAGTAGCAAGGACGCCTTCAGTACCAGGAAAGCCCGGGACGGCCCGCCCACGGCCGCTTGTCCCCGGGCGGCAGGTGTTTACTCATTCGACGAAGTCCCGACGTCCTGGCCAGGCACCTGCATGGTGGCTTTGCCCCTGTGTTCCTCCTGTGGCTCCTGAGATGAAGGGGGCCAACGGCTAGGGCAATAGCGGCGCTCGGCTTGCCCCTGTGGCTCTTCAATTTGCCACAGGGGGGACGATACAGGCTCGACGGGTAGAAGACTAAGGAATACCCCGCATAAACCCCAGGGAGGGACGTGGCAACTCTACGGAGACCAAAGACGTCCCGTAACAAACACTGCACGACCCGGTGGTGGATTCCCTGGGGCCGCATGGGTTCCGGAAAACCGCCGTGGGGGCAACCCAAAGGGGACGCCCTCACTTGGCCCAGGGGGTAGGGAAAGTTGCATACCATACGAGGGACAATGAGTCCTCCAAAACTTAATACCCCTTGTGGCATCTCTTCAGGGCCCTTGGGGGAAGCCAGGGCGCTGGGGCCAGGCAATAGGGGGCGGGCGTGGGGCCGGAGGTGAAATACGATTACTAACGGGGGACGCCCCTACTAGGATACCTTCTTCAGGAGGGCTTTCCCCTGGGTTCACCCCCGGGAACCCCGGGGATACGAGGCTGCCAAACCGGATCTAGGGCCTTCTTTGAGAACCCACATACAGGTCTTCATGAAAAGCCGGACGCTAGCAGATGGGAATGTCTCTATATGATTGACAGTGCATGGGGAACCAGGGGGCGGGCAATAATGGATGACCCCCGGGGCAAACTATGCAAGCTAGGGGCCTCGGGGGGGGAGGGAAACAGGGGACGGGGTTCGCCCCCCCGGGTAAAGCCGGGGGTTTATAAGCCTGGGGAAGTAAGTCCCCGTATCTCCGAAGAACAGGGCATGCCCCGTCGTACCTAGGTACAAGGAGATTACAAGCCCAAACCGGCGCCTTCAGGTAGGAGGTGCGGGGTATTTGTCATGCCCTACGTACCAGCGACCGATTGGAAGACCATAAGCGGGTGGGGGGGGACGCTTAAAAACAGGAGGCTACGTATATCAAAACACCAACAAACACACCCAAAACAACATATCACACACCCCTGATACAAGCCTTACATCTTAGCAATGTTATGTTTTTGGTTTTGTTTATGCGGGATTGGCCTGTTTTTTTTTTTTTTTTTGGGGGAAATTTATATGTTGCCTGTGATGAAAAAAGGTTTGTGATGTTTGTTTGCATTTTATGATCATGGTTTGTATTTGCAGCATTTGTGTTTGTTCTGGTTTGATGGTTGCCTAGAAAAATGATAGTTGATGAGTTGTTGGAAGAGATTTTGAACTTCAATTTAGGTTCCAAAAAAGCTTCAACACTCAGTTCTCTCTCTCTCTCTCTCTCTCTCTCTATCTCTCTTCTCTCTTTCTCTCTTTATCTACTCTCTCTCTCTCTCTCTCTCCTCTCTTCTCTCTCTCTCTCTTCCTCTCTCTCTTCTTATTCTCTCTCTCTCTCTCTCTCCTCTCTGCTCTCTTCCTCTCTCTCTTCTCTCTCTTCTCTCTTTCTCTACCTCTACTTCTCTCCTATCTACCGCTCTGTCTCTCTCATTCTCTTTTATCTCTCTCTCTCTCTCCAGGTTGGAGCCCAACAAATTCGGTTAAGAAACCTGGTAAAAATTTAAAAGTCATCGCGTTGTGATAGTCAACAATGCTCGTCATAAGTCAACTATCACAAGATCACATCTAACAATTAAACTGAGTAACACTACTAATGAAATACAAATGAGGGTACCAGCGCCCAATTAAGTACACATCGTTCACGGCGGACTCATCAGTAGCTTGCTGAAGTCACCAAGGTTGAGGCTTTCTCATGTTTTTTGGAAATAAATAAGTGTTCATAATATTTCTGGATGACACATCACGAAGCCTACATTTTCGGTCATATTGACTGTTTATGTGTAAAAAGTCCGTAAGATGCGGAAATTACAGTGTGAATTCCTTGGAAAAATACTTCTAGAACAAGCATTGCATTCCTAAAGCGCTCTGGGAGCTAGTTAGGTTGTTCTCGGTCTCTTAAGCAGTTTCGCCACGAAAGTTCTGGTGAAAACGTACGATGAAAATGTTAAGCTATCATTCGGTTTCTCGAGGGATGTAGTTCATATTGTAGAGCATAGACCGACATGATGGTAAAATGTAGTTGTCTGTGAGTGGCGAAGGTCTCGAAATAAGCCCCTCCGAAGAGCATTGTTTTGGGTCAACTTTGTCCCGGTACTGTTGTATGTCTTTGAGGCAAAGGGGCGGGGAGCCAGAAGTGGGCTTCACTGAAGGGGTGAGTAATGGCCTTCCTTATTATTAAAAGCCTCAATGGTTTGAATATACCTTTGCCTATTTGCTTCTTCCTTTTTCTTCTTTTAAAGCAGCCCGAAACCCATGTATATGTATAAGGGTATTATAAACTGCATGGAAAAGATTCAGCATATAACAGTTGGGTTACATTTTTAATCATTTTTGATTGATTCCTTAAGACTGGTTATGGAGTACAATGAAATTAGGTCCGTATATTCAAAAGGTATGGCATCTATGAGAAAAATAAAATAAAAAGCATTCCATTAAAAAACAGGGACAGGGGAGACAATACAATTTAGTATTACGCAGTACAGACAAAAAAAACATCAGAATAATAGTATTTATAAAAAAATTTGGGTATATGGGCCTGTTTTTGGTCTTGGTATGTTTCGGACGGGTTCTGGTCTTGGTCTTGGGTCTTGGTCTCGGAGGGCTTGGTCTTGATTTCGGAGGGCTGGTCTTGGTGCTCGGAAGGTCTGGTCTTGCGTATTGGTTGGGTCTCGAAGGGTCTGTCTTGGTTCTGGTCTGGTCTCGAAGGGTTCTGGTTTAGGTCTTGGTCTTGGTCTCGAGGGTCTGGTCTTGGTCTTGGTCTTGGTCCTCTATAGGGGGTCTGGTCGGACTTACAACACATGCCATTCACTGGTAACAAACTCTTGAACACTCTTTTGTTTTTATTCTTCCAACTTCGGACGGACATTTTTTTTCAAAGAAAAGGGGGAGTAACAAAAGGACCTGACGCAACTAAAAATTGGCCTTCACCCATCTTTTTATATTCTATTACATTCAATCTTATAGGGCACTGGTAATAAGCGGGGGTGTTTGTTTTTTTGTCCTTGGCTGAGTCCTTTGTGCTGTTAAAAAAAAAAAAGATTATCAGAGGTGCGTGGCCCGTGGTGCATGAAAAATGTTACAGCTTGTGTGGATCAGGTGCAAAAGGAGGATTTGAGGCCAAGGCTAAGTGTCTAACGTCACGATCTTCAATAAAATGCGCTTAGAATTAATTTGAGTATATATATTACACCCATACTAGAAAACAGTTGATCTCTCTTTTACCCTTCTTCTTATAAAAATTGGCTTCATAAAATGTTGTTATATTGAGTTCGTTACCAATAATATAACCCCGGGCCACCGGCCGCCGGGGGACCTCAGACCCATGGACCTTCCGAGACACCAGCGGGTGTAGCTGTAGCCAATCCCGCTCTGGGGGCATCTACTCAGTGGCGTACCGTAGGGGCGGGGGGGGGGGGGCATGCGCCCATGCCCCCCTTGCAAAGAAATAAATTAAATTTATAATATATAAAATATATTTATAATATTATATATATAGAAGATATTATATATACTATATACATACATAGGATTATATATATATATATTATATACATATATATATAATTAATATATATATAAATATACGATATCATTATATATTATATACAGTATATATAGTATATACTACAGCATATATATATATATATATATATATATATATATATTATTATAATATATATTATATATATAATAATATATAGTATATATATATTACTAATATATATTATAATATTAAAATATATTTATAATATATAATTAAAAGATAAGCGAAAGTGTTGTGTGTCTGTCGTGTTGTGTGTGGTGTGGTGTGTGTCGCTCTAGGTTTGCCCCCCCTGGCGGATTCAATAATATGGCACAGTTGGGAATCAGGTTGGATCCAGGGGGAAGGTTTGTAAGCCCACGTATGGGATGATCGATCACTTTTCTTTTGTTTCTTTAGTTTTAGTAGCCTATTAGCGAGAATTGTGAACGAAAAAAAAGTGGGTTGCGAGAATTGAGGAAAAGTGATGTAGGGTTGTGGGTAAGGGTGAGTGAATGGGTGGGGTGATGGTAATGGGTTGTGGGGGGATGGGTGAGTGAATTGGGGTTTCGTTGGGGGGTGATGGTAGGGGGTGATAGGGGAGGGAAATAAGGTGGGGGGTGATGGGTAAATGGGGTGAGTGAATGGGTGTGGGTGATGGGTAAGGGTGATGGAATGGGTGGGGGTGAGGGGTAATGGGTGATGTGAAATGGGGTGGGATGTGATGTGGTAAGGGGGGAATGACTGGTGGGGGGTGATGTGAATGGGTTGGCGTTTAATACATACATTTCTACCATCCATGATTTCAGGGAAAGTTAGAAGGGTGGCTAGTCTGGAGAGCTGTTTTTGGTGGGGCCGAAGGCCCAACAAAAAAAAACACAGGTGGTGGGGCCGAAAGGACCCCCACAATAGCCCTCGCAGGAGCTAGCCAAAAAGGCGCCCGGGAGGGCGGGTTTTGCGGCAGGATATAAAAAATAGAATTTATAATATATACTATATTTATAATATATAAATATCTAATAATATATAAAAATTAGATTTATAATATTATAAATATATTATAATATATAAAATGTATTTTATAAATATAAATATATTTTATAATATATATTATATATGATATATTATCTATATATATATAATATATAATTATAATTTCATATATATATATATATTTTTAATTATTATATAATAATATTATATATATTTTATATATAATATTGGGTCCTGTTATGTATTCATTATATATAATATATATAATATATATATTATAAAAAATATTATATATTTTATTAATTAATCATATATATATGTATATATATATTATATAGTAATTTATATATAATATATATATATATATATATCATATATTGGGGTCTGTTATGTATAATTATATATATATTAGATATATATATAGAGAGAGGAGAGAGAGAGAGAGAAGGGGGAGTTTAGCCCGGAGGACCGTATGGCCGGGGCTTCCTCTCCATCCCTTTCCCTCGTTCTAGTATTGACATCTGAAGGAGTATATGCAGTGGGAGTACCCAAGGAAAAAATTTTAAAAAGTGGGGGAGGGTCCAAACTCTATATAAGAATATATATATTATATATATATATATCATAGATATTATATATTATATATCAGTATACATATAATAGATATATAGATATGTGGTCTGTTATGTATAATAAAATATATATATAGATATATATAGATATATAATATATACTATATATATATATTTTGGAACCCCCCCTTGTAAATTGTCTGGGTAGCCACGACATATACCCTTCAGAATTTCACTAAACTAGACGAGTGGGAAGAAGGGATGGAGGATGAAGCCCGGCCATTACGGTCTCCGGGGCATTAAAAGTCTCTCACAACGTACCATACTACGCTACAGAGGGGCAGCCCCGCCGGGACTCAGGACCGCACCCCAAGAGCCTCGCCCAAGAGCCTCCGGCCACGGGACACAGCCCGGTTTGCTATGGCCAATCCACCCCTTGCTGTCCTTCTCATCACGCGCCCCTAGGATACCACTATTTCTTACTTGTAGTAAGATCTCTCTTTTATCTCCCCTTCCGTGCCTACATACGTGCACCATGATAGAGCAATTATGTCCATTTTAAATCATTACTTACATAGCTTCTGGCTCTCAAATTCTCATTATATATTGATCTTCAACCAACTCCATAAACTTCACTCTTTGTTTCTAAAATACCCAGACTTTAATTTTAGACACAGTTAAACCTTGTCAGTTACTACTCCTCACACAAACCACTAACTGAATTCAGTTACCAATTTTTGCACATTTTTTTAAAAAAAACTGTTGTAGTAATCCTACAGTCATAATCTGCAAACACTATAGTATTGACCTTTCTTTTTGTATACTTTGTAGTTACTTGATGATTATTGATCTACACCAAACATCACCAATTGTTGCTTTCATTTATCTGATACTCCATTCCCTAAACCAGTGCAATCAGGTGAACAATTTAACGCAGCCTTGCCTCATGGTACCCGGTATTCGTCTACCAAATTTCATCCCGACCACAAATCGGGAAACTATAGCCGGCCGGGAGGTTAGGTAGGTTACCGTTAGGTTAAGATAAAGGTAGGATAGGTTAGGTTAGAAAAAAAAATGACTACCTACGTAACTAAAACTTGGCGCTGACGTTGTTTGTGTGGTGACGGCGGGAGAGTTTTAGCTATTTATTTTCGTATCAGATCATTTTTGCCGTGATTTTTACGAAAGTAAAAGTTTTCCAAGATGTTTATAAAAGGTTAGTAGAAGATGTACTTGGACAAGATGTTAGGGCAATCATTAAGGTAGGTAACGAGATAAGGCAGGGGTCCATAAACAACGGAATCTAACTAGTCCACGGCGAGTCATATCATTTGGACAAATTACAGTTATACGGACTGCACAACAAGAGGGCGGATCAGTACGTATACATTACACGCCTAGAAAAGATTGGCAGGGAAATAGGTGGAAAACGGGTATTTGTAGTGATGACAGAATGCGTACACCTGTTTATACCTCTGCAAATCTACCCTTACGGAATCGAAGAAATATATCTTTCTTCAACCAAAATTAACTTTTTACCAAACTAATTCACGAAATTTCAAGATATAACATCGAGTGCGTCTTATGCTTTTTCTTCTTCGTCTTCGTATTGTCTTCGTTTTCGTACTCGTCTTAGTCTTCGGTCTTCGTTTCGTTCTTCTTCGTCTTAGTCTCGCTTCTTTGTCTTTTCTTTTATTTTTCGTTTATTTTTATTTTTCTTTTTTTTCTTTTTCTTTTCTTTCTTTTTTTTTCTTTTTCTTTCTTTTGCTTTTTCTTTTTTTTTTTCTTGTTCTTTTTCCGTATTTATATGATCGCTTCATAGTCTCTTCAAAACTCGTCTATCATAGTTAAAAATTCTTGTCAACTCTTTCCTTGCTCATTCACTGGGATCTTAATTTCTGTCCTTCTTTTGTGTCACAGTCTACAGGTGGAGAGACGAAGGTCTGAAAGCGCGAAGCCACACGGAATGGAAGTGCAAGGAAAACGGCAAGTATACCCTCCAAGGATAAGGAGGTCAAGCAAGGCAAGCGTCGCAAGCAAGCCAAAAGCCCTCCCTCGATTTGCTTTTACGGTGTGGAGGGAACGCACGACTTGGTACCGTCTCCATCTTTTACGCTTTCCAGGTAGAGGAAGATTGGCATCACAAAAATCAATAAAGATCTAAAGAGGTAAGACATAATTGGATTCGGCTTAACTGGAAGTCTGGGTTTATGCCAGGAAGTGCGCTAGTGCCAAATATGGAAATCATTTGAACAAGCCTTAGTGGACATCGGTTTAAAAAGGCATCACTAAAGACGATTAATAAAAACCGTATGGATACACTTTTAAACTGCAATTATTATACAGCTGGACGGCCTCAGGACGACACTCAACCCGGACCGCCAGTTTAAGCCAGTCCGACTATAATTGTTTCTGTCCATTGTTGGTACAAAGGTACTGTAATCAGACTTTTGGCAGACTTCTTTGTAATGTATTTGGTTGGAGTTACTGGAGGAGACAAGAGAGAAGAGATTTGCCGTATAACATCTGTAACACAACCCATCAGGGCTTGACGCCCTCCATCCACACAGCCAAAACAAAAATGATGAAAAATGTTTTACGTAGTCTTGGTTGGTAGAAGGAGAGGGAGAGTGGAAAAGGGATTCGCACCCACTGTTGTGTTTTGTACATAAAACAGAGCAAGGAAGTACTGTTAACGGCTCTCCTCTGTAGCATTATTAGTGTCGTGCTCCCAAGCATTGCCCGGTCGATGATCAAACCCCTTTACGCCAGAGGGCTTTCCTTTTGCCTAAAAAAGATCGTATGTGTAAGCCATACAATTGACGAAAATTCACGGAATATAACCAAATTAAGCTAGGGGACAAGGATACTAAAACAGTTTTTCAGATCTCATAAACATATTGCTCCTATTCACTTAAAAATCGTCTAACCATCTAAGTGGTACCCAAAATATTACAATGGAAATTAAGTTGCTGGCGGCCTCAAGGTTAAGGGGAAGGCGATATTATTTTTCACTCGCTCGCCTGATACCTAGTGCAGCCAGATAATTCATAAAACAATGTGGCAAAATTATGACTAAAGCATGAAATTTTACCGTGTTTAGTAACATTACCATAAGGTTCAATTTTCAGATCGGAGGTAAAGTTCAGATCAAGACCTTTGAGGTAGTGAGAGGTCAATGACCTCAATTACATAAAAATGTCCTTTTTTCACGATCTGGTGGTGGGTTGTTTTGGGAATCATTAAAAAAGGTATGTTGCCATGTGCTGGCCATTTATCTTCTGGGAGAGCCTTATGTGTATACATAATCACAGGATGCAACCAGGACTGAACAAAGTGCCTTTAAATGAGGCAGTGACCTCAGAAAAAAATTTTATGAAAATACAACCTCTTAGGTATTGTGGTGTCAAGAAAACAGCTTGCCATGAAATCGGTTGTAAGTAAATATCATATGTTGAAACCTTAATTTCAAGGTGCGCTGAACATAGTCTATAAAGACTTAAAATTACAGTGAGAGTCAGTACCTGAGAACATGTGATAGTACAACCGGTACATGGAATACAACAAAATTACCATATAGACGCATAAATATAAAGGTGTATTGATTGCACCTAACAGTCTCCCGAACATGCAAAATAATGGCAGTGCACTTGAGTGCAGGCCTTGCGTGCACTTTGCAGGCGGCCGGTACATCCTTTCTTGCAGCCGGCAGTGGAATTCAGGTTAGTGGCATAGATTTTGATGCCTCTGGCGGTTGTCAAAGGAGGCTGCCACCCAGAGGCCTCCTTGTCAAGTCCCAGTCAGATTGGGATTTGGTAAACTCTGGATTTAGGACCAGAGTTGGTTCCAGCAGTTGCTGGAGAGATGCAAGCTGATGTGCTGCTGGTTAAGTGCTGCTCTGGCGGTTGGGGGAATGTTTTTAGAGCCCTAGATTGTGTGCGAAGAAGATTGTTTCCTAGCAACGGTCACTTCCATGGGTGTCACGGTGCGGTCATACATCAGCAACAAAAACGAGAAAGCGCTCAGCAGTGACATTGACTCCTACTCCATCACTTCGGCATGCGGTAAGGAGTTCTTAAAAAAGCATCATTCACCTTGTGGGAACACTTTCCAAAAGGTCTCACAGGCAGTCTTCTTCCTCTGCCAGCGAAAGAAGAACCGTGTGGTCAACACCATTGTGAGGGCATGGGAAGATGGGGAGAGTAGCACATTTGTTCTTGGGGTTAATGGCGGCAGCCAGTTGGTGAACAGCTAGTGTACCGGAAAGCTAGATCCAATACAGAGCTATCCACAGCTCGTCAGGGATTGATGTTGTTCGAATGAAAAGCCACAGCAGTACCCACAACAATCAGATCCACAGGTGCGTAGGCCACCTTTCTGATCCCCTTCTGCACAGCATCTGCCCCCAAGTAGATAGCAGGGAGTGTCGCTCCTCGTCGTGATAAACATGGGGGGCCGAGGCTGGTCAAGTCGGAACCGGCAGGAGAAGCAAAGGGACCTCAGTTTCCAACATGTTGCATACAATTCATTGCCATCTGCTATGGACGACGAATGGACCTCTTCGTGACAGGAAACAAAAGAGCTTCAGTCTTGTTTTGATCACCGATAGGAAAAAGTCCTTCCAGTTCTTAGCATGACGGTTTAGAGGGAATCCACTCTCTTACTGACGGCCCTCTGCCCCTCTTCTGTTATGGTGGGCCTAGCGCTTTCAGGCGATATACATCCCAGACGAGGTCGAGTCTGTGTGACATTTTGAGTTGAGTGGAGATGTAAGGTGCCAAAAGACTGCGGTCACATACTCTTCCGAAAGGTCTTTTGCCGTTACAGGATTGAGGCGATTTGAACAAAGCTGCTCCGTCAAGGATTGTGGCATCAACCCAAGGTGCGCTTGTGGTTTCGGGTTGGTATGATTTCAGGCGTGTAGTAGATTCTGCTTTTGACTCAAAGGCGCAGTTTTTCTCATGTTGATAATGCTGGTGGGGGAGGCCTGGTTCCTTCGTGGCAGAAGAAACTGGTCCAGGACCACCATCCACGTGATTGGCAGGCAATATACAGCTCGAGAAGAGACTACCAGTCACTTCCTTCACGCGGCGAGTTGGATCTGCTGCTTGATCTGCGTATGGTATGGGCCGACTGAAGCGTGGAAACTTGTTTGGGGGCAGTGTTTCTATAATGCTTCGTGCAATAGTCTCCAGGTCTTCTTCAAACAAAACTTTGTGTACTGCTCCTCACCAAAGGGAACAATCTTCCTCCCACAGTTTCTGCCATGGGGTGGTCCATGATGTCTCTCGTTTCAAGGACCAGTAGTATTGGAGTGTTCTCTAGGAAGGGATGCCCCAATATCTTCAAAACACTGCTATAAGTGCTCTGAATCATTATAAAGGCTGCTTTCACTACAGGTTTTCCTGGTCATGGTGTATGAAAAGGCCCAAGTGTCGTTGAGCAAGCAAGTCCTCTTGTCGCTGGCTCTTCAAAATCTGCAGTATCCTGGTATTTCTGGCATGCCACCATCAGCGTTGAAGGCACAGGGTCTTTCCTGTCAGTCCCAATAGCCTCACCAGACCCTTTGACCACCGCGTTGTTTTGTTCATGAATTTGGTCAATTGCCATGCAGGAGAACTTCTTGTGGTCTTGTGATACCACAAACTTCCAGAAGATGAATTTATGCCGGGACATCGGGTGTTTGTCAATGAGGTTAACATATCACGGATGTGTACAGAAAAGGCCACTGGAAATGGTGAGTGTGATTAAGGCGAACATCCAGGGCATGATCTGTGTCAGGGGATTGCAGTAGAGCTTCAAAGGTCCTAAACGAAGTGATCGGAATAATTACCAACGATGCTGGGAATATGTAGACCTTTTATTGGAACACAAATGATGGTTTGTACATCATAAAAAACATGACTTACCATTAACCAATGGGACGCCAAACATCAATTTTGATACTTTGAGGTCATTTGACCTCTCACGGTTCTCAGAGCAGGTCAAATCGCCTACTTCCGATCTGAAAATGAAGGCCTAGGGGAATGTTATAAACACTGGTAAATTTCATGCTGTAGTTCCATACTTTGGCACAATTCTTATGATATGAGAGATTCATCAGCTGTCTCATACCCAGTTTTTAGTGATAATACTTTTTTATCCCAAATATATTACCCTTGGTTGAAGGTCTCTGTAGGCTTAGTGTTTTGTTCAAAGCATTACATGTCTCATGATAGGCCTGGGCTGGGCACCATGCGCCATGACCATGCATACCTCGCTGCCACTCTGCATCGACGACGGAGAAACAAGACCGCGGGCGCCCTCGTTGTCCACCATCATCTTCGTGTAAGGACTCGTCACCTTTTGCAGTCCACGTATAGGAATACAGGTGAGGAAAACAAAAAAAAACCTGCTCGCTATTAGAGAGAGATCGATATACTCGTCTATAGCTCGCGAGGAGAGAGAGAAAGAGAGAGCGAGGAGAGGAGAGGATAGAGAGCGAGAGTAGAGAGGATAGATGGAGAGCTCGCAAGTCGCGAAAGCACGAGCGTAGTAGAGGGAGAGAGCTGTATCAGAGAGCTCTGCGGCGAGAGAGAGAGCTAGATTAGCGAGCAGAGAGAGGAGCGAGAGAGAGATAGCTGCGAGCAGAGTGTCGACGAGAGACGAGTCGAGATAGACAGAGAGAGAGCTATAGGCAGTATCGGAGGATAGCAGCTTGCATGCGTAGATTCTAGAGCGCGGTCGAGCTAAGTCTATCTCAGCGATAGATCTCGATAGTATCGTATCTGATTGTACTCTTAGTCGCTCATCTATCTCTCTCTCTAGAGTATCGCTAGAGTCATCTATATTTTCTCTATCTCTCTCTCTCCTCTTCTATATCGTTTATCTCTTCTCTATCTATATCTCTCTCTCTCTTCTCTTCTCTCTCTCTTCTAATTCTTCTATCGCTCTCTATTCTCTTCTCTGGCTCCTATCTCTTATATCTCTCTCTCTCTTTTCTCTCTCTATCTCTCTGCAACTTTCTGAATAGCAATTTCAGTCTAAGAAGATATCAAGGTGGCCTCCTATGTTACCTTCTAAGTCCAACCTTCAACAGCCTCTATAGTTAAAACCTATGAATACCACGGCCTCTTGTAGCTGTTTCTATGTTCTTATGTTCTTATGGTCTTTTGTTTCGTGTTACCTTCTAAAATCCACTTCCACAGACTTTCCATCATCCAAGGAGGGAACTTCGCCTACGTTGTTCCCCATCATCTCCTCATCAGCTTCCCCTTTGAGAGTGCAGCCAAAGTGGTCAGTCGCAAACATGACCTGTTATGGAGCGGCAGGAACTGTGGCAGGTAGCGCAAGGCGTGTGCCATTAAGATGCCATCGTGTTTCCTAAATAGTGGCAGGCTCATTATTGGATCTCACGGGGGAGTCACACAAATTATATACTACTACTACTACTACTATCTACTATACTATAGATATACTATACTCATATTACTAACTTCTACTATGGCTACTACTACTACTACACTACTACTACTATTTTTTTCTTTTTTTTTCTTTTTCATAAAAGATACTCCACCGTTGTTATTTGGAATTCAAATTACTGAATTGCCAGTATCCCCAATTATCGATACGACGTGGGATCCCCCTCAACCCCCATAGGACTACTATTATTATCCACTATTTAATCTCCTCTCTCCGTCATCTACACTAATATGACGATCTCCACCTACAGTTGGCTGATTAGTTCAGTGAAATCAAATCGATTGGTTGTGGGGGAGGAGGTATCTAGTACCCCGGAGACATAGGAGGGGCAACCGGGCAGAGCACGAGAGAAGGACCCCCGAGACGGCCGCACTCATCCCAGGCGGGACAACGTGGTCTGGCTGGTGCTTTCGTTTTGCATACATCTGCTAGTTTGAATAGAAGGACCTGGCCTTGGGGCCCATCCCGCTGAGTAAGGAAAAGGACAGGGGGTGTGAAGGTGCCGTGGTCGACATTTGGATCATATCTCATAACTCCTGATTTTTTTCACGTTCATCTTTTTTTATTTGAGCAGCTCTTACAGTTGGGCAACCTGCATCGTCCCTGCCAGTGGTCTGGTGCCCAACATGCCACCAACCCTTGCCACAGCGTTGTTCTGTTCATGACATTGGTCATTCCCAGGCAGAGAACTCTGCTGTCTTGTGTACCAAACTTCCAGACTTATTCTGCTGGATCTGGTGTTTGTCATGAGGTCATCATATCACGGATTGTACAGAAGCCCTGGATGTGAGTGATCTAGCGCTCGGGCATGATCTGTGTCAGGGATCCACGTGACTCAAGTTCCCTTCACGAAGTATCGATATTACCACGCTGTGTGGAATATGTAGACACTTTTTTGGGAACCAATGCATGGTTTGTACATCATAACATGTTTCCATTAACCATGCCCCAAACATCATATTTGATACTTTAGGTCATTGACCTCTCACGTTCCTCAGAGGTCAAATCTGCTCTACCTTCCGATCTGAATGAAGCTTATGGCATGTATGACTAACGGTAAATTTCCATGCTTTAGTCATAATTTGCAAATTCTTATGATATGAGAGATTATCAGCTGTACTATAACCAGCTTTTTAGTGTATAAATACTTTTTTCTTCCCATATATTACCCTTGTGACGCTCTCCTTAGCTTAGTGTTTTGTTCCCAGCATTACCTTTGGCTATGATCGGCGGCACCACGCCTGCCATAAATCCTCGCTGCCTACCTCTGCATCGAACGAGGGAAAACCCAGCCCGCGCGCCCTCGTGTCCACCATCTCTTCGTTTCAGCCCTCGTCACCTTCTGCAGTCCACGATAGCATCAGTAGGCCCCCCCCCCCTCTCTCTCTCTCTCTCTCTCCTCTCTCCTCTCTCCCTCCTCCCTCTCTCTCCTCTCTCGTCTCCTCTCATCTCTCTCTCTCTCTCTCTCCTCTCTCTCATCCTCTGCTCTAGCTCTCTCTCTCTCTCCCTCTCTCCTCTCGTCTCTCTCGCTCTCTCTCTCTCTCTCTCTCTCTCTCTCTCTCTCTCTCTCTTCTCTCTCTCTCTCTCTCTCTCTCGTCTCTCTCTCTCTCTCTCTCTCTCTCTCTCCTCTCTCTCCTCTCTCTCTCTCTCTCTCTCTCTCTCTCCTCTCTCTCTCTCTCTCTCTCTCTCTCTCTCTCCTCTCTCTCTCTCTCTCTCTCTCTCTCTCTCTCTCTCTCTCTCTCTCTCTCTCTCTCTCTCTCTCTCTCTCTCTCTCTCTCTCTCTCTCTTCTCTCCTCTCATCTCTCTCTCTCTCTCTCTCTCTCTCTCTCTCTCTCTCTCTCTCTCTCTCTCTCTCTCTCTCTCTCTCTCATCTCTCTCTCTCTCTCTCTCTCTCTCTCTCTCTCTCTCTCTCTCTCTCTCTCTCTCTCTCTCTCTCTCTCTCTCTCTCTCTCTCTCTCTCTCTCTCTCTCTCTCTCTCTCTCTCTCTCTCTCTCTCTCTCTCTCTCTCTCTCTCTCTCTCTCCAACTTTTATGAATAGCAATTTCAGTCTAAGAATATATCAAGGTCGCCTCTATAGTTACCTTCTAAGTCCACTCCTCAACAGCCTCTATAGTTAACATGAACTACCACGGCCTCTTGTAGCTTTCTTATGTTCTTATGTTCTTATGTTCTTGTGTTCTTGTGTTACCTTCTAAATCCACTCCTCAACAGACTTCCCATCATCCAAGGAGGGAACTTCGCCTACGTTGTCCCCATCATCTCCCTCCTCAGCTCCTCCTTTGAGCCGTGCAGCCAAGTGTCCGTCGCCAACATGACCTCGTATGAGCGGCAGGAACTGTGGCAGGAGCGCATGCGTGCCATTCAAGGAGCCATCGCTGTTTCCTCCATAGTGCAGATCATTATTGGCTTTACGGGTGAGTCACTACAAATTATACTACTACTACTACTACTACTACTACTACTACTACTACTACTACTACTACTACTACTACTACTACTTCTACTACTGCTACTACTACTACTACTACTACTACTACTACTTTTTTTCTTTTTTTTTCTTTTTTAATAAAGATACCTCCACCGCTTGTTTATTTGCGAATTCAATTAACTGAATGCCAGTATCCCCAACTCTGATCGCTACTGACTGTGGCATCCAACCATAGGCTACTACTACTTATCCACTACTTACTCTCCTCTCTCCGTCATCTACACTAATATGCCGCTCTCCACTACAGTGGCCTGATAGTTCAGGCCATCCAAATCGATGGTTGTGGGGGCGGAGTATCTAGTACCCCTGAGACATAGGAGGGCAGACCTGAGCAGGGAGAAGGAGAGACGGCACCTCATCCAGGCGACAACGTGGCTCCTTGGCTGGTGCTTCTTTTCTGCCATTACATCTGCTAGTTTTGAATAGAAGCACCTGGCCTTGGGGCCCATCCCGCCTGACGTAGTGAAGACCAGGGGTGTGAAGGTGCCGTGGGCGACATTTCGGGTCCTATCTCAACTCCTATTTTTCACGTCTTCTTTTTTTGGCAGCTTCGGATTCCTATCATCATAACCCCCCCTGATTTTTTGATTCA